>CM055265.1:178036343-178072393 GCA_029237695.1 Conchocele bisecta
TTTGCAATGTTGGTGAAATAGGCTAACGATACATATCAAATATGATCACATCCTGACAAAGATTAACATTGTATTGACAAAAGAACCTTCTGTCTGTTCCACGTTTTGCTGCCGACGAACATTTGGCCATTACACATTAAATCTAAAAAATATTTAAAACGTACCGGTAATTTTTTTATTGCGAATAAACGATGTTAAATTTCCCATAGGAAAATCGTTTTTTCGCAATAAAATCAATATTTGATGGAATTTCATCAAATATTTTTTTTTTAGGAATTTTGAATTTTTTGTTATTGATAAAAAAGTACTTACTTTTAAATATTTAAATTTTAATAAACACTGTTACCTGTATGTATGTTTGTCTCTACCGCTACCCACCCCCATTATCAACAATTAAGTGGCGGGAGATATGCTGTTATACTATTACCGTAACAGTGAAATCAACCTAAACATTATAACATAATAAACAAACAAAAGTATAAATGGGCCCACTACAAAACACAAAGTGCCCAACAGCTGACAAAGGAACAACCGTGACAATTTTGTCCAGGGTAATGTCCTGATGCAATGGTCATGTATGTTCGATAGTAATGGTACAACATTCACTGAAGCAGACAGTGCAGGCCCTGATCAGACAGCTGAGCTCAGGCGCGGGCTAATCCGAGGCTACACTGGCTTGAAATGTTAACCCTTTCAACACTATAGACATGTATAGTGGTAATGGCAAACAGTGTAGATCCAGATGAGCCAGGTCATGATGAGCTTGTCTCATCAGGATCTGCACTGTTCGCAAGTATTTTTTGAGAACAAACACACACCCTTTTCATAAATGGACTAGTCTGGAAATCATTTAGTGACGATTGAATTGGTTGCAAAATTAACATATCAATATTAAAGGTACATGCCCACTCAGTAGGTACAACATGGTCTTTATAGGAATTAAATAAGTGTATTATTGTGTCACTATTCCACCAGTTCTAGAAATTACGAATACCCGCTATATAGATATAATCATTTAGTTATAGTTAGTTTACTGATACTGACGCGCGGTGGTATCAGGCTATTTTCATATGCAAATGAGGTATGATATTTTTCAGTTATTTATACTAATTAAATGCGTCACCTGAACAAAATAATATATTGATAGTTTATAAAGTATGATCATTGCACATCAAAAAATAAATACAGATAATAAATAGTAATGTCCGATACATTTTTAGGAAACACGTTATCGCCCTCCCGTGATATCAGTGTGGAAATTTTTACGTCCAATATAAACTGTATAATAATGCCAATCAATACGTGGGTAACGGTGAATGAATGTTTATTTGCTAGAAAAATGTCAAAGATGATGTCTCCGATATAAAGAACATTTTGTGCCTACTGCATGGGCATGTACCTTTAACATATCAACATATATTCCAGTTACTTAGGGGTGAAAGGGTTAAACGCCTAGGTCCCTTTTGCCAGCTAAGCATC
Source organism: Conchocele bisecta (assembly GCA_029237695.1). NCBI lineage: Eukaryota > Metazoa > Mollusca > Bivalvia > Lucinida > Thyasiridae > Conchocele > Conchocele bisecta. The sequence goes on from CM055265.1 coordinate 178,037,823, forward strand.
CGAATGTGGGTGGTAATTGACCAGAGGCATTTACACTTTCCCTCCCTGATACTGCCATTATACAGGTTAAACTTTCCCTGATACTGCCATTAGACAGGCTTAAACTTTCCCTGATACTGCCAGTATACAGGTTAAACTTTCCCTGATACTGCCATTATACAGGTTAAACTTTCCCTGATACTGCCATTAGACAGGTTTAAACTTTCCCTGATACTGCCATTAGACAGGTTTAAACTTTCCCTGATACTGCCATTATACAGGTTAAACTTTCCTTGATACTGCCATTAGACAGGTTTAAACTTTCCCTATGATACTGCCATTAGACAGGTTTAAACTTTCCCTGATACTGCCATTAGACTGGTTTAAACTTTCCCTGATACTGCCATTAGACAGGTTTAAACTTTCCCTGATACTGCCATTAGACAGGTTTAAACTTTCCCTGATACTGCCATTAGACAGGTTTAAACTTTCCCTGATACTGCCATTAGACAGGTCTAAATGGCCCATACCGAGCCAGTTGGACCTGTCTAATCATAGACTGGAGGAAAATTTAGTTGCCTATAATCTGACAAAACAGAACATATTTTCTTTGTGAAGAGCTCAGATCCTGATCAGAAACTGCCCTCACACAGCGTGATAATCCACATTGTTTGGTAGATCATTAATCAATGAGATACACGTCAGACAGCACAAATGTGGCTGTGACTGGAGAAATGTGGCTTATGTGTTTTGTGGCCAGTGTAGCTCCTAATCAAATAACACACTCATGTCGCCTGATAATGATCTATATTATTAGTTAGAAGCATGACAGGACTTGATGGAACGGTGAACAGTGCAGAATCTGATCAGACAGTGTCAATGCATAGGCTGATCTGGATCTACACTGGTCGCAAAACCCATTAGCCCGATTTCTTCAGTCACAGCCCCATATATTGTTTGCATAGCAATGTCCACTGGTTTTTGTGACAGGCAGTAATACATATTGAGCACTTAATTGTTAGAGACATAACTTTTAGTTTAATTCAACAGCCAGTTCATATACAGATGGGAATATACCTGTATGTGGTATATGCTAGGAAATTAGGAAACAAATATTTATTTACACAATGTCAAGCTCATCCTCAACTACCTGATAAGTCTTCACACATATTTTAAATAGAAACTTTGATGATGCATATAGAACATTTATAGTGAACAGCGTAGACCCAGGTCATGCACAGTCTGATCTGGGGCTACACTGGTCACACATGCGCTAGAGTCAACTGTGTGATATAACGGCATATTACGAAATTGTGGTATCAGACAAGAGTGACATAAAGTTTTACGTCAGTTTTGGTACTTCACACATATGTTAAACCTTAGAAAAATGGAAAATAGAACATAAACAGCAGACGACAAAAAATTAAGATAGCGGTGAAAGGGTTACATAGAATCTTTGATGATGCATAGAGAACATAGTGAAAAGTGTAGACCCTGATCAGACTGTGCGGATGCACAGCTGATCTGGGGCTACACTGGTCACACATGCGCTACAGTCAACTGTGTAATATCACGGCATATTATGAAATTGTAATCGCGGCTTTCGATCATGAGGTATCAGAAAAGTGTGACAACGTGTTTGACGTCATTTTTGGTACTTTCCTTCAATAAAGGGGTTGGGTCGAATTACATGAAAATCGACCCTGTGTCAGAATTTGTTCAAATTTTTTAGTTCCTAAATGACGTCGAAACAATGTCCATAGGCGGTGGAAATGGAAAATTATTTGGAGGGCCCAAAGGGCCCGATGTTGCTAGGGGGGTTTGGGGGCATTTCCGCCGGAAATCTTTGAAATCTAAGAGGCGTGAAACGCCATTTCCTGCATTCTCAGCAAGTCTGAGGATGAGAATATGTGTACAAGTTACATAATTATTGAGGGGGCCAGGCCTCCCCAACAAAATGATTGGGGGGGGGGGGTGGCAGGGTTGTGCAGATAGTTTGTACGTAACAACTTTTTAACACAGATTTTTAAAAAAAACGTTTACGCAAATTAATTTGACCTTGACATTGGGCATGGAGGCAGTTTGGGTGGGCTATAAAATGAAAATATGGATGATGATAAATAAGTATGTGAAGTTTCAATTCAATCGCAGTTTACCACTATTATAAAGGGTTGTGGAGATATTTGCTACTTAAAAACATCAACGCAAACGCAGGACGCACAGATGCAGTAAAAATGATGTCACACTTTATGCCCCTTGGATACGAAACCATATGATAGTGTAGTAATGTATCACACAGTTACCTGGCATCGCGTTCACTGGTGTCGGCATCTTGGATAGATTCCATCAACTCCTCCTCCATCTCGTTGTTACTGCGTTCATATTACTCGTTCTGCTTCAGTAACTTCTGTACCTCCACCTATATAGACCAGAATTATTTTCATCTACTTCTAGGTCATCCTTGCCATTAGAAATACCGTGGAGTAAATTGATCCTTATAATTTGGGAGACGAAAATTGTTGCCTGCTGTTGTTTCATATTTTTCTTCTTTCTCAATAAAATATTAAATTTTTTGTCAAAACCATGTTTGGTAGCATATTTATAATCGGAGTGGCTGCTGACAGACGACTGTCAATAGCCAAAAGGCCGGGGTTTTGGCTGCTGACAGACGTCTGTCAATAGCCAAAAGGCCGGGGTTTTGGCTGCTGACAGACGTCATACGAATTCACCATAGGCGTATACATGTACATGGGCCCGGTTTGCCGTAATCTCCACTTTCTGCCGAGATTCTTGTATAATAAGAAATATCTATCAATATATCGCAAATGCGGTCAAAAATAATGAACTCAATATTATAAAAGTATATACATTTGGCCTTCTATGGCGGGAATTGAAGTAATGTGCATTTTATGTCTTATCTCTCCATTAAAGTACTAATATTTATCCACGAAAGTATTAGCTGTCTGTCATTCCCGTAATATGTGCATTGTGTCTTATTTGTCTACGAGATGTGCATTTTATATATTATCTCTCCACCAAAGTACTACTATTTTTCCACGAAAGTATTAGCTGTCTGTCATTCCCGTAATATGTGCATTGTGTCTTATTTGTCTACGAGATGTGCATTTTATATATTATCTCTCCACCAAAGTACTACTATTTTTCCACGAAAGTATTAGCTGTCTGTCATTCCCGTAATATGTGCATTGTGTCTTATTTGTCTACGAGATGTGCATTTTATGTCTTATCTCTCCACTAAAGTATTAATATTTTTCCATGCGGCACCATGCTGCCGGTAACATCACAAGATTGCTGCTTGACCACATCGTAAATGGACACGTCGCATAGAATGGACGCACGCTGGGCATTATGAACTTATAAAGTAGACAGATTCTGTTGTCTTCTTTATGGGGCTATGTAGATCTTAACCCTTTGAACCCGAAAGGCCGCTATATCGGTTTATGCAAACAGTGCAGATCCAGATGAGCCGGCTCGTAACGAGCCGTCTCATCAGGATCTGCACTGTTTGAAAGTAATTTTCATATTTTTGAGAACAACAAATACCCCCTATTTCTAAATGGAATAGTCTGAAACTTGAAATCATTTTGCGATGATTGGATTGGTTGTAAAATTAACATATCGCAGCCCATTCCAGTTACTTATGGATGAAAGGGTTAAAAGCAGAGAATGCGGTTCATATGTACAATGTTCCACATCTGTCTAGGACATTTCTCTGATAATGTTAACTGTGCATTTATTCCCGTAATATGTGCATTGTGTCTTATTTGTCTACGAGATGTGCATTTTATATATTATCTCTCCACCAAAGTACTAATATTTTTCCACGAAAGTAATAGCTGTCTGTCATTCCCGTAATATGTGCATTGTGTCTTATTTGTCTACGAGATGTGCATTTTATGCCTTATCTCTCCACTATAATACTAATATATGATTGACACACTGTGGATTTGACATTTCATGTGAAGTCTTTGAGACTATGCGGCACCATGCTGCCGGTAACATCACAAGATTGCAGCTTGACCACATCGTAAATGGACACGTCGCATAGAATGGACGCACGCTGTGCATTCTGAACTTATAAAGTACACAGATTATGTTGTCTTCTTTATTGGGCTAGTAGAATCTTAAAACCAGAGAATGCGGTTCATATGTACAATGTTCCACATCTGTCTATAGGAAATTTATATTATATCTATGTCTGTCCATCAAAATGCTAAATAATCCCCCCCCCCCCGATACGGTTATATGTTCTATGTCTCCATGAAAACACTTTCACTGCCAATCCATCAAAATGCTACATTCCCCCCCCCCCCCCCCCTCCCCGACCATGTTATATGCTCTATTTCTCCATGCAAATACTCTTTCACTGGCAATCAGAGCTCCAGATAAGCTGCGTTTTTATATTTAAGAAATTTATATTATATGCTATGTCTGTCCATCAAAATGCTAATCCCCCCCCCCCCCCCCACCCCCCCCCCCCCCCCGACAATGTTATATGTTCTATTTATCCATGAAAACACTTTCACTGCCATCCATCAAAATGCTTTTTATATTTAAGAAATTTATATTATATGCTATGTCTGTCCATCAAAATGCTAATCCCCCCCCCCCCCCATCCCCCCCCCCCCCCCGACAATGTTATATGTTCTATTTCTCCATGAAAACACTTTCACTGCCATCCATCAAAATGCACACAAACCGCCGCCCCACCCCCCCCCCCCCCCCTCCCCCCCCCCCCCCCCCCCCCCGACCATGTTATATGCTCTATTTCTCCATGAAAATACTTTCACTGGCAATCAGAGCTCCAGATAAGCTGCGTTTTTTTTAATAAGTTCTGGTATATTTCATTCATTCTTCAACAGAATATAGAATTTCGGAGTTCTTTATAATCGTCTCTTTGAGACGATTCTAAAGAACACCAAATTTCTATATTTGAAAATAAAAATCAGAACCGTACTTCTTCAAATAAAACACAGAAAAAAATATGACGTCAATGATATGCGATATCTAATTGATATCAATATGTTAGATATCAAATTTATGCCTATTTGATATTAATTTGATATCCACTCGTTTCATATAAAGTTGATATCAAGCACATTTTGCAACTGCATAATCGGAAGATCGGGAAAACATCTCGTCGGGTAGACTTTTAAGTGACACCATTATACAGGCAGTTCAACAAACACTCAAGTCACAATTTACGCATATTAGTGGGTTTCAACCAGCGTTTATACACAAAATGTTAAACTCTTTGAGCAAACACAGTCAGATATGGTGCATATATTGTTTCGAGGATCGTTTCAACATGGACATTGGTTTACCATTTCTACGATAGGGTGTAAGGTGGGGGAAGTCAACATATTTGATAGCGGATACAAAGACTAAGATACAGATTCCATACAGCAAATATGTGCTATTTTGAAACAGGACGGCACTTGTTTAAACTTCAATCATATACCAGTACAAACTCAGATGGGGGTTCAGCTTGTGGCGTGTATGCTACAGCGTTTGCTACGGCAATTTGTCTGGGCTTTAATCCCGCAAAAATGCTTTTCGAGCAGTATAAGATGAGTGCGCATCTCATACAGTGTATCGACAGTGGAGAGTTCACATCATTTCCTTTCAAAATAAACACGAACTGGAGTAAGAAGAAAACAAGTTCCACGAAGAAAGACATATTTTGTGTATGCCGTGCCATTTATGACAGCCAAATGATACGATGCACACACTGTAACATATGGTTTCATGTTCGATGTTTCAGTGAAAATGTTAACGAAAAACTTGATAAAGATGCCGACATGCAATATACTTGCGATAATTGTTGTCGAAACTGAATGGACAATACATTCTGATAGTGTTACACGTATATAGTAAGACCAGTGAGAACATCGACGAATACTAACCCATCAATATCGTTTAATTTTGAACTAGCTTTCGTAGGCTGGCTGAATTTGAAATTCATCAAATTAATTCGTGTAAAGTTCGCATCAACTTCGTGTAAATCTCAGAGCAAATGCGGAATGAAATTAGCTTTGAAAGTTACGCTAACTTTCAATATCATTTATAACGAACATATGTGACGCGCCATGAAAAAATGGGGTTTAAGACCAATGTGACTATTGTAGCCCCAGATCAGCCTGCGCATCCGCGCAGTCTGATCAGGGTCTACACTGTTTGACATTGAGTCAGACAAACAATCTTAATGAATTTAGCAAACAGTTTAGATACTTTTCGGAATGTGTAAGTCCGCAATTTGGTTACGGTCTACATTGAGTCAATAAGCCCGGTTTTCTCGTGGCGAGTCACATATCTAGTAAAAAAATATATTGGTGTCACATTAATATGTTTGCATGTCATGCTTGTCCATACCATGTACGTTTTGTTTCATATGTACCACAATTGAGCGCCAATTTGACAAAGTATAATCGCTGTTCAAACATTTCCGTAAATACTTTGAAAATTCTTATAGGAAACCATTTCCCGCAGCATACGTAAAAAAACTATTATTGTTGTTGTATCTAGTACAAATTCTATATTTATTTTCGGAATATTGAGTTTAACCTTTTCCCACTACCCAAGTTGTATATGTGTCTGTCAGCTGCCAAAACACGGCACGTTGGCTATTGACAGACGTCTGTCAGCAGCCAAAACCCCGGCCTTTTGGCTGCTGACAGACGTCTGTCAATAGCCACGTCCATTTATAATGCTGTTCCGTTTTCCCCATCAAGAACATGGTTGAACAGAATTATAAATCTTCCCCTTCAACTATTTCTGGTCATTCTTGGTGTCAGCGTTAGAAATGGCGGAATTCGACAAGTGACAAATTCTGCCAATTCTAAGATCAATGATATACCAGACGTTGTTCTGAGAGATTAGTTAATTCTGATTCACTAAGTTCGGTTACCTATCTACTGAGAGATTAGTTAATTCTGATTCACTAAGTTCGGTTACCTATCTACTGAGAGATTAGTTAATTCTGATTCACTAAGTTCGGTTACCTATCTACTGAGAGATGAGTTAATTCTGATTCACTAAGTTCGGTTACCTATCTATAATACTGGGGGCCGTTTCACTAAACTTTGTACGACTAAAATGTTCATAAGCGCACAATTATGATAGTCTGTAATTTTCATATTAACACTATTTTCTTGTAAACAATGGATGGATTTACATTTATTGAGCATAGGCTGCAAATGCAGCCTATGCTCAATAAATGTAACTCCATCAATTGAAATTTATAGATGATCCTAAATTTGCACTTACGAACATTCTAGTCGTACGAAGTTTAGTGAAACGGGCCCCTGATCTTTATCACATGAAAATCTTGTTATGATGTGATGTAACCAATTTCATAAAAGTGATATAACACACGTGTACTAACACCTGGAACAAATTATTGGCTGACCGAATCACCCTAATTACGTATTAGTAGTATGCGCTAAAGTTATGACAAACGAACAAAATGAAGATGTTCCAAATTACATCAATAATAGCGCGACAAAGAAATGATGTTTTGACGTTGACGTCATCGTGTTTAAAATATCATTAGAAGCCTCAGTGACTCATTAAAGCCTTGCAATTGTTATAATGCGCTCCCGTTTCGTAATGTGAAGTTTTACAAAGAAGGAGAATCTCTCATATGACATATTTATAATAGTTTGATTTCCAGTGGTAACACTATTTTTCTCTGTGAAGATTTTCAACTAGTTGCGAAAATAGATAATGACATGTTCTCACTGAAACGCATCGAATATCTCCCAAAATTGTCTGCTATTTTGGAGTGTGAAATCATGTGATAAACAGAATCTCGAACTCGTGTTCATTTTATATGACATTTACGAAACTCGTCAGCAATTGCATGCACCTCGCCAGAGGCTCAGTGCATAAACTGTTCATAAATCTCATATCGAATGGAAACTCGTTTGAGATCCTCTATATAGGCAATGGGATGGAACAGTGCTTAAAGGTATAGTTCTATGATTTATGTCAAATCCAGCACTTGAATATATAAATTTGCGTAAATTGTTTAAGAAAACACTGTCACTGGTATATACGAAACAGGCCTTAGAAAAGACAAGGTCAACTAGAGTATGAAACAGATGTGTAGGTATCTGAAAACGTTAACGCAAATTTGGACAAAAACTTTAACCCAAACTTCTAAGTAATTTGACCTTGACCTTGGGGCACAGGGGCCACATGAGTGGGACACAGAATGAATATATGGATGATTACTAATAAGCATTTGAAGTTTCAAGTCAATGTGACCTAGGACTGCAGAGATATATGGTATATACGCGCGGGCGGGCGGGCGGGAGGGCGTTTTTATATGTTTTTATATGTCAATAATGATTTTTTAATGTTTACCATCCAACATATACGACAAATAATTGTAAAAATATACAATTAACATTATAAGTTATTGTGATTCTACACAGGCTATATGGTGTAATATTGCCAGTCTGAAGGTATGTTCACCCTCGGCTATCGCCTCGGGTGAACATACCTCCAAACGTATTTGTCATACCGCAGATCCTGTATTTGGCCGTATAAACATATCTCTCCTTTTGATCTTTGCGGTTTTTTTTTCAGGAAGAAAAATAATCCGAGATTCGATTTTCTACCGTCAGTCTTAATATAAAGGCGTAAATGAACATTTTGTTTTTTTATTAAACGAAAACAAACTAAATATGGAGTAAGAAATCCATTGAAAACGACGTTATGACAGTTTTTGTATATCGTGTAATTTAATTTATATTCCACTGCTCTATCGATCTGCTCTCCCTTTGGGCCTCTAGAATAATGCGACTGGTTCCCAAACATTCGCTGTTATTGCTACGCCGCGGTTTCGTGCGTGGAACCCATAGTTTGTGACCTAAATATAGCCGTTTCACGAAGGCAAGCGTGTTGAGATTTGAAAAGCAATTTTCGTTATTTTGGCTAATTTTTCGCTCATATTTTGATGAGCGAAGAATAGTTATGGAAAACTAAACAATAAAGACTGGTTTTGAGTGTACAATTTGTTACTTGTATTGATCAATTCGGGGTTTTATTGTGTTTAGTGAGGAATACAATTCGCAATCGGTAGACGCTTGCAAAATGTGTCTTCATTGGACGCGAGGCGCCGGAGGGGAATCGCAATTCCTGTATGTCCGACGGCCTTGGCAGGTCATATAATATATATGACCAGGCAAGCTAGCCAATCAAAAGCCGATAAACTTATCTGCGGTATGACAAAGGATGCTATAAGCATAGCAACAAAAATTAAATCTGATAGACTTTAAAAATATGTATTTCAAATTAACTTCTCTGTTTGTTGAAACTATTGTCAGTATTTAACTGTAAATATGCTTCAGTGCCCTCATAAATAGAGAATACCAGGCAAGTGTTTTTTTTATATCAAGTTTGTCAGGCAAGGCTGGGAAACGTGTAGGAATTCCGAGGCTAGCCGTTTCCGAGCCGAGCCTGATAAACTTGATATCAAAAGACAGTAGTCTGATATTCTATTTATCAGGTAACGTGTTATGCTCGAAAATGACCACATATGACGTTGTTATCTATGGACAGAACGCGGACTTGTTTACATTGCGTCATTACACTGACGTCATTTGGTAACGTCACGGAACCTCAGTTTTCACTTCGTTGGAACCCGAATGTGTGTATCAAGTCAATGCCTGATACAACACTATGTTACGAATCAGTACGTATTAGGTCAATACAGGGCAGATTATCTGATACATAAGGTAAATGTACCTAATTGCACATCGACTCGATACACGCTGACCGATTACAAAGTGCTGTATAAGACATAGATGATGATACAATGTTTTAAAACTAATTTAAGAATGGCCTTAAATTGAAAGTCACAAAACTTTGTGTGTCAGCAATACAATATGTGGATTTTCGCTTGATGCACACGCAACAGTAAATGACACACAAATCAATTGCACCATTTTAATTGATCACATTCTCAAGAGTTCTATAATTCAAGTACATGATATCAGAAACTGTGAGAAGCAGGGGACATACTTTAGCTTGGCATAATTTGGCATTTTCGCTATACAAGAACCAGTAAGAAAAAAAATGTGCAAAATGACTATCGTTTTCAGTATTATAAACATTAGTTTTACCAATCCCCAATGTTTTACAGGCGATACATATGTACAATACAGTTCAGGAATAATAATCTGTCCGCAATAATACAATTAATATGTTCAACAATTCTGCAAAAACCAGCAACCCACTTTTCCAACGTTTTTGCAGAATTGTTGAAAATATTAGTTCAGGAATAGAATATGAATCTTCAATTAACATTTAATTATTTCTATAATCATTGATGGAATGGCGAACAGTGCAAATCCTGATAAGAATGTGTGGATGCACAGGCTGATCTGGATCTAAACTGGAAAACGCATACCGGTAAGCCCAATTTCTCCAGTCACAGCCACATATGAGACACGCCATGCGATTTTGTACCTTTGGACATCTGCGTAATTTCATGAAATACGTTTACAATATTGTCCGTAAACTGCGTCAAAATTTTCAGAGTACATGCGGAATTATATTCTGCATATACTCTGAAAATTGCGTCAACTTTTTACTATATATATTAAAAAATATTGTAATTTTTGTAAACGTATTTAATGAAATTACGCAGATATCCGAAGGTACAAAATCACACGGCTTGTCCCATATAAGGATGACATAGTTACCTCTGTTTCCTTGATGCACTGTTCGAGGTGTGTACAAACAGTGAGTGGCACATACTGCTTCCTGAGCTTCGTACGGAGTTCGGTGAGCGCGTCCAGTTTCTCCAGAATGAGGGCTTTACCGTGCTCGATCTCATCGGCTAGTTCCACCGGTGTGTCGTCCACGAAGATACTAGTAACCACCAGCTGTGGTGGCTCTGTCCAATGGATATTGGGAATATGTGTACACTGGCAATTAAACTTTCACCACTTTCCGTCATTAGATGGATCAATCTTGGGTGATGTTACACTACTGCCTGTGCGAATCTTGCCAATATTTGTCACTTATTTCATTTCAAAATACGTGTGCTTGCAATCAAGCAGCTTGATTTGCTGATGCTGAGCTGTGCTACAGCTCTGCATCAGCCAATCAACCTGCTTGATTGCGAGTTGCTATTGCCAATAGATGCTCTCAGAAACGTCAAGATCTGGGAAGATGAACTCATGCGGTGGTGTAGACATTATAATATACCGATAAGATACTACATGTAGTGACAGTCACTACCTGGGGGGCCGTTTCACTAAACTTCGTACGACTAAAATGTTCGTAAGTGCAAAATTATGATAGTCTGTAAATGTCACATTAACAATGTTTTCTCGTAAATAATTATTGTATTTTCATTTATTGAGCATAGGCTGCATATGCAGCCTATGCTCAATAAATGTAAATCCATAAATTGAAATTTACAGACGATCTTGAATTTGAACTTACGAACATTTTAGTCGTAAGAAGTTTAGTGAAACGGGCCCCAGCTGTGGTGGCTCTCTCCGATTGATATTGGAAATATGTGTACACAGGCAATTCGGCTGTCTGATCAGGATCTGCACTGTTCGCCATTCCATCAAGTTATGCTTCTATCAAACAATATATTACATTATTGTTATCAGGCGACATGAGTGTGCTATTCAGAAGTTGCACTGGTCACAAAACAGATATGCCCAATTTCTCCAGTCACAGTCACATTTATACGGATGCCCCTAGATATAAGGAACGTTACTAGTAATTTTCCAAGATTGGTAACCTGGGGGCCGTTTCACTAAACTTCGTGCGACTAAAATGTTATGCGACTAAAATGTTTGTAAGTGCAAAATTATGATAGTCTGTAAATTTCACATAAGCAATGTTTTCTTGTAAACAATTATTGGATTTACATGTATTGAGTATAGGCTGCAGCTGCATCTGCAGCCTATATTCAATAAATGTAAATTCATCAATGAAATTTCAAGACGATCCTAAATTTGCACTTACAAACATCTTAGTCGTACGAAGTTTAGTGAAACGGACCCCTGAAGTGTTAACCCTTTCAACTCTTAGAGGCCAGAAAGCTAACATGTTGTGATGTGTAAAGACTGTAGATCCAGACGAGTCGGCACGTAATGAGCCGTCTCATCAGGATCTGCAGCATTTGTCACTATTATTCACCTCTAAAAAATCCATATTTTGTCATTAATGGGATAGTCCAAAAATTAGTATCAAATAGAAAATGTGTTCATAGAACACCGATGCCCCACATATCGCTTTGATAGTAAATAAGGCAAAAGTCCAAAAGGGGGAGATAGATAATCCATGGCCCCGGGTCATATCAAAAATAGAAATTCACTAAATGCATTTTTGGAACCTATATACATACAAAGTATCAAGAGTGCTGTACAGCTATTACGGTTTAGAAGTTTTACAAGCTAGAAGGCAAAATGGTGAAATTCTAAGTCCAAAGGGAGGAAATAATCCACGACCCCGGGGTCGAATAAAAAATCAAAATTAAATGTCCGCATCTACACATTATAAGGACGCTACATATCAAGTATCAAGTCTCCAGCTATTACGGTTTAAAAGTGTTATGAGATACTGTACAAGCTCTAACAAAAACGTTAACCAATTAATCTAATATATTGATGGTCTAGTAACATAAGGTCGTAAGTGCTATCACTTACGACCTTATGTTACTAGACCATCGATATATGTAATTATTGGCAACTATAGGTCTAGGTCATATAAAGGTCATTTGTTTCACAGTGGTTTGCGGTGCACATCACTAGCTCATGATAGTGTGTAAGTATGATGGCTGTATACTGAATAGCGTTGAAATTACAAGCTCAAACAAAAACTTTAACCAAGGGAAATAACTATGTAAATATTGTAATTGTATGTCAAGGTCACACAAAGGTCATTTGATTCGCAGAGGGTTGGGGTGCACATCACTAGCTCATGATAGTGTGCAAGTATGGTGGCTGTAGACCTAATACTATTGAAGATAGAAGTTCTTACAAAAACTTTAACCAAGGGAAATAACAATGTAAATATTGTAATTGTAGGTAAACGTCACAAAAAGGTCATGCGTTTCACAGAAAGTTGCGGTGTACATCACTGGCTCATGATAGTGTACAAGTATGGTGGCTGTAGACCTAATGCCATTGAAAATACAAGCTCTTACACAAATTGTAACCAAGGGAAATAACTATGTAAATATTGCAATAGTATTACACATCACTGGCTCATGATAGTGTGCAAGTATGGTGGCTGTAGGCCTAATACTATTGACGATACAATCTTTTACACAAACTTTAACAAAGGGAAATAACTATATAAATATTGTAATTGTAGGTCAAGGTCACACAAAGGTCATGTGTTTCACAGTAGGTTGCAGTGCACATCACTATCTCATGATAGTGTGCAAGTACGGTGACTGTAGGCCCAATATACTATTGAAGATACAAGCTCTTACAAAAACCTTAACCTTGTGACGGACGGGATGGACAACACTAAATGCCCCCTCCACTAGCGTGGTAGGGCATAAACATCCAATGGAGGATATCCAAGGTTGAAAGGGTTAAGATTTGTATATAAGGACAAACCTGGCTCTGGAGCATTGGCCAACCAGTCCTCTTCCTCCGCCACCAGCGCCCGCAATCTGCAAAAAAGGAATGTTACAATGTCTGCCACTAATGATCATAAAAACATCGTTATTACTAAGCTAATCAATCCTTTTTCTGGCAGCCTTGATAATAAATGAAACAAGAAATCTGGCTTATCTGCACACGAATGCCCCCAGTGGCAGATTGGTGAAACTGTGGCAAAGTTAATCAGCCAAAGTGATAAGTATCCACAAGCACATTTATGAAGGTCAAAAAGTCAAGGTAATATTAAGGGCAGTGTAGATGTGTTGCATTTTTCCACAAGTATGATATATTGAAATATTGAAGTAATCCATCAAGGGATATAGAAGTTACGACATAAATGAGAAACTCTGGTGAATTTCTTAATGTGTGAAAAAGTTCAAAGTTGTGAAGGATAAAAGGTCATGGTCATATTACGGGCAGCATGGCTGTGTGGCATTTGTCCTCAAGTATGATGTGTTTAAATATTAAAGTAATCCACCAAGGGATATAGAAATTATGACAGAATTGAGAAACGCCGGAGAACGTTTTAATGTAAATTAAAAGTTCAAAGTTGTGAAGGTCAAAAGGTCATGGTCATATGAAAGGCAGCATGGAGGTATGGCATGTGTCCACAAGAATAATGTATTGAAATATTGAAGTAATATATCAAGTGATATAGAAGTTATTACAGAATTGATAAACTCTGGCGAACTTCGTAATGTGTGAAAAAGTACAAAAAGGTGAAGGTCATATTAATGACAGCATGGATGTGTGGCATTTTTCCACATGTATGCTGTGTTGAAATATTTAAGCAATCCTTCAAGGGATATAGAAGTTATAACATAATTGAGATACTTCGGCAAACTTCTTAATGTGTGAAAAAGTTCACAGTTGTGTAGGTCAAAAGGTCAAGGTTAAAATGTCAAGGTCATATTAATGGCAGCATGGATGTGTGGCATTTGTCCACATGCATGCTGTGTTGAAATATTTAAGCAATCCTTTAAGAGATATAGAAGTTAGGACATAATTGAAAAACTCCGGCGAACTTCTTAATGTGCCGGACACACGGATGGATGCACGGACACACGGACACATGGACACACAGTCCAAACAATATATGCATCCGACTCTACCGAGATGGGGGGCATAACAAAGTTAACGCATTTGCCTTACAAACAATGTGAACATGGCTCAGTGATCTTGACCTTCAGCGGTTAGTCGTGGGTCATATGCAAAACAAAGCACCATCCCGAGACACGCATTGTAGCCAAATATCATCAACATTGGTGAATTGATTGAAAAATGAAAGGTGTTACTAACGTACGCACGCACATACGCACGCACGGAAGTAAGTACGCACATACACGGACTAACACTATATCCCCTCTTGTCTATCGGCGAGGGATAATGATGCCAGCTATTAACTCTTTACATCCCTGTAAATATTACGAATGTCTTTCGAATTTCATTAGAATTTACTCCTAATGTGTTTGCTGTTATTTTTACCGCTAGCATGCAAAGATTTATTGGAAACCTCAAATATATTGGAAATTTTATGTGTACGTATTTATCACATGAAACATTGTTATGGTGTGTTGTAACCCATTTCATAATATAGGAATGCATGCGTTTGCAGTATCTTCTGCGCGTAGGTGAATGGGAGGCGGGTATTCACCATGAATCCGGCGCGTATTTAGACGCGAAAACAATTACGCAGTGCAGCAACAGTGATAATACTAGCTGATACGGGAATTGCACTTGCGACCTTTATATATACACCCAATTGCAATAATTGCTTTTCAGGGTTGCGTCCTACAGTTATTGTCTCTGCAATACTGGTACAGTGGGGGTCAGCGTGTAAGTGCACACACGAACGAACACGACAGGTTGGTGCCTGATTCATAAATCTCACATAATACAAACTTGCTTGTACTCTAAGTGTCAGCTAAAATGTTATCCACATCTCTAATGGATTTGAGATTAATGGAAAATGCATGTAGATTTGGAAAGGGGTTTGTGATTAATGGAATATAGGGAACACGGCAATAGAGCTTCACATAAATAGAGATTTACGTACTTTGTACATTTTGGCCCGACAAGATGAAATCATGTTTGGCAAAATTCTAAAAATGAGTGTGGGGGTGTGTATAATAGGGCAGACATATATATTATAATTAATACAGTATTCATAAATATGTAGTCTTTAATAGTATGTATTAACTAAACAAGTTTTCATGAAACTCTATTCTTCAGAACGGATTAGATTACCACATATAGGCCTTACACAATTTATACAATTGCAATCCCCGGCTCATCCTCCTCTCCTTTTAGTCTGAACAAATCGTTACTCAAACTAAATAAGGATTACCATAATTAAATTTACTGCCCATCTCGTAAGCAGTACATCAACATACAGTGTTAAGTTGCAGCACTTTTACATCATTATTCCTTATACATTCTTTTTCAATTGTTCAATCACAATTGGATGTTGCTATAATGCCTTGTAATTTAGTGACGTTTTAGTATTACCATGTTAATTATTTGATTTTCAATGTGTTGCAAAGTTTCACAATGTTGGCGTAAATTTAATCTCGCTGTTTCACAATGTTGGCGTAAATCGCACTTATTACACACAAAATCAGAAGGCTCAAGGGCCGTTTGACTGAACTTTGTACGACTAAACTGTTTCTAAGTGCAAATTATGATAGTTTGTAAATTGCACATTAACACTGTTTTATTGTAATTTGATTTACATTTATTAAGCATAGGCTGCATATGCATAAACGAAGTTTAGTGAAACGCGCCCCAGGCCCCTTAAATTTTTTGGAAAAAATGCTGCAATGCCTAGATTAGCCTTCTCTTCTATGTAGTCTGAACAAATCAATACTCAAACACAATATGCTGTCCTAGTATCACATCCCACACACAGCACATCAGGTACCCGTTGTTTTCCTCAATAAGCTGTGTAGCCTGATCCTCCAATCTAGCCACACGGTCCTTAGTTGCCTGACGTTCCTTGGGGCGTGACGTGCCACGGGTGGACATCTGCTGTACCTGGTCACGTAGCAGTGTTGCGGGGTCTGGCTGTCCAACAGCTTTGTGATGTAGTTGTTATACTCCGACTAGGTGGGGTGGCAACAAGGAATATAATACTAGAGAAATCGATTCTTCGCAAAAAGGACATAAGTCTGTGCCAAACTCCATAGACCACCAAATGCAGATCATGAAGACGCGTTTGCTGCGCCATATTTCATCAAAATCCGTTGCATGTTAAGGAACATATCAAATAATACTTACTTTGGAATGGGCGACGTTGTTGTTGTTGTTGTTGTTGTAGTAACCACCTGATCATGCACATTGTATATGCACTTACAAGAAACATTCAATGGATTCAATTCATACAATGATTATACTGGCCTCATCGCAGATTTCAGATTCATCGTGCTGTTATGACGACCAGTCGCGCTGTTATGACGACCAGTCGCGCGCAGCCTCAACGGCCGAGCATCGCAGGCCGCAAATAATAAATTCGTGATGAATGTACTGTATGTACACATTGTCTCGAACTGTCAAAATGGTCAGGTGTGCCGCTTGTATTTCGCTAGCATTTCGGTTAGTTAAAATATAAACAACGCTATTATATTTCACATATTTGTTCATCAGCCACATCGCAGAAATATAGTAGGTCATTCCCACGGAATAGGTGACTAATCTGTTCCCATGCCGTCCCAAGTACAAGGTGCCGTAAGGTTCAATGAAATTCATTTCATACATATTTATCAAACTCTTATTTAAATATTCCATTATCTTATATCTCTAAACACATCCATATAACCGCTAATCTAGGCAATATTAACGAAGGCGGTTGTGTATGAACAAGCGTCAGTTTCTAGAGTTAAACGTACAATACTGGGGCCAGTTTCACTAAACATCGTACGACTAAAATGTTCGTAAGTGCAAATTTAGGATCGTCTGGAAATTTAAATTGATGGATTTACATTTATTGAGCATATGCAGCCTATGATCAATAAACGTAAATCCAATAATTGTGTACAAGAAAACAGTGTTAATATGAATTTAGGGACTATTATAATTTTGCACAAGTTTAGTGAAACGGCCCCCTGAAATCGGGTTTCAAACCTGTTATTACGGAGTCTGTCCTTGTCCTAATAACCTAATTCTAACACACTTCTCTGTCTATACTGGGCATTGACAATCCATCAATACAATAATTGGTGTGCTATTGACGGCAATGCAATGGTTCAATTTTGTGTGCTCCATTTTCACTACAATATTTACCAAATTACAGGCGCTAAGCGTCACACAGATGGCCAATTACGAACGATTCCCGTTATTAGTGGTCATCGAGTGCTTTCGCTTGAAAGGTGATAGTTATCGCCTGTTCCATCACGTGTCCATGGTTACAGGCTAAAGGCAATCAAAAGCTGTAGGATAGTATTTGAACAAGAGGCCCAAAATGGGCCTGTATCGCTCACCTAAAAGCTTCCATAGTGGTCATCTTGATTTCACAAAGACTCTTCACTTCCAACTTCAAATGTTCCACAGAATTTGTTGGTACCTTATGATCTAACATATATTGCGAATGTGCATGTGATTTACTGCTATACCTTCGATTTGATATATAAAATGACCATATTCGGTCAAAAATAAAATTTGACCCCTATTTGACCCCTCGGGCCATGACCATTTTTGACCCAGAGGCCACCATATGAACAAATCTGAATCAGCGTTAACTATCGATCATTCATACAAAGTTTCGTCGATATCGGCCTGGCGGTTTGTGAGAAGAAGATTTATTGACAATTTGACCTACTTTTCAACGGCGGACATCTTGGATTTGGTGATGACCTCCATTTTGACAAAAATGAACAGGCTTCACCAACAAACCATTTCAGTTAAGTTTGGTCAATATCGGCCAAGCAGTTCACAAGAAGAAGTCCTTTGAAATCTTTAGTAAAAGAACAACCTTTTGACCTGTCGGTGGCCATCTTGGATGACGTAATCATCTGATTTTGGCAAAACATGCTCCAGAGTGATCGTCTCGTCGATACCTTGGATTGGATATATATGACCATATTCGGTCAAAATATAAATTTGACCCCTAGTTGACCCCTTGGGCCACGCCCATTTTTGACCCAGGTGCCACCATATGAACAAAGCTGAAACAGCGTTAAATATCAATCATTCACACCAAGTTTCGTCGAAATCAGCCTGAAGGTTTGTGAGAAGAAGATTTTTTTGACAATTTGACCTACTTTTCAACGGTGGACATCTTGGATTTGGTGATGACCACCATTTTAACAAAAATGGACAGGCTTCACCCACAGACCATTACAGTTAAGTTTTGCCAATATCGGCCAAGCAGTTCACAAGAAGAATACGTTTGAAATCTTTAGTAAAAGAACCACTTTTTTACCTTTCGGTGGCCATCTTGGATGACAAAATCATCTGATTTAGACAAAAAATGCTCCAGAGTGATCGACTAGTCGATACCTTCGATTTGATATATTATATGACCATATTCGGTCAAAAATAAAATTTGAACCATATTTGACCCCTCGGGCCACGCCCATTTTTGACCCAAGGGCCACCATATGAACAAATCTGAAACAGCATTAACTATCGATCATTCATACAAAGTTTCGTCAAAATCGGCCAGGCGGTTCGTGAGAAGAAGATTTTTTAAGAATTTGACCTACTTTTCCACGGCGGCCATCTTGGATTGTCGATGACCTTCATTTTAACAAATCTGAAATGGCATCACCCATATATCATCCCTGTAAAGTTTGACCAACATCGGCTCAGCAGTTCGGGAGAAGAAGATGATTGAAAATGTTCACGGACGACGGACGACGGACGACGGACACTTTGCCATAAGAATAGCTCACATGAGCTTTGCTCAGGTGAGCTAGAAAAGGTCATAGTAACATGGGTTGGCTCACATGAATATATATTAAGTTGCAAAAGCACAGATTATAGTCACTAGTGCAGCACTCCTCGACGGCGTAAAATTCGCAGGAGCAGAAGATTCACATACGCATATTAGGTCATTTCCCGCTCTATGCAGTAACAGATTGAGCCCCACAATCTGCTCATAAATACACGTTTACCCCCTCCTCAAATGATGAAAACATTTGATAATCAGGGCCCGGTTGTTCAAAACACCAGGGCCTTTAGCAATGCTAAGGATTTAACAGTCTGTTAAGCTAACTGAAGCTTTGAGCAACCGGGCCCTGTTAGCTTAACGGACTGTTAAATCCTTAACTGAATGGTTAAAATCTCTGTTAAAACAGAGATGCTAACCATTCAGTTAAGGATTTAACAGTCCGTTAAGCTAACTGATGTTTTGAACAACCGGGCCCAGGCAGATAAACACATCGTTCATGCACATCCGGATAGAAGTACGAGACTTCGTACAATTAAGGGTAGTAATGTGCTTCCTGTCCAATGTCATAACATTATTTATAATTAGGAAACATATCAACAGAAGATACTTCTCAATTTTACAACCTACTCCCGAGTTAGTCATTGACATATAATTTGCCAATGAACACGCCTACCGTTTTCGTTGCGCGTTGACTGGTAACCGTAACAGCCACTAGTGAGTATTTCCGAAACCTATCTGAATTGCTTCCACAGAGTTTATTCACAAGATGTAGTTATATCCCACCAACCAAGGAAATTAATAGTATGCCAAAGGATACTTGGAAACGACTGGTCAAGAAACAAGTTCGTAACTACTGGACGTCGAACGCGGCGATTGTATTGAGCCAGTACGTAATAACAACAACATCAAATTAATATGTCTGCTAATCAAAGTACTGAAATATGTTATCTCCACAAAAACTGATCACTTGCGGAACTAGACTGAAAGTTGCATATCACCACCCAGAGGCAAATGTACTGTGCTGGTGCAAACCCATTTCCATCCATACGTTTTCTCTAGAATACATTACTGAAACTCCCAGAAAAATATTGTACGAAACAGGCGGTTAACTGGTCACTGCTACCTATAAACTATGAGAACTAAAGATAATAGCTGCTGTATTCATACGCACGAAATGTCTTGATTCGTATTTTCCGGAATTTAACTGATAAACTGAGGCCAAAACTGTGAAAAAATATAGAGAATAGAATATGTAGAGTTTAAGATAACTAGAAATGTGGCCTGTCGGCACACGAATGCCCCCACTGGCAGCCAAAGAAAACGAGGCATATTTGATTACAAGTCATTTACCCCGAGTACGGACGGACGCCGGTAACACTATATGCCCCACACACCATTCGGTTGCGGGGGCATAATAAGCCATTTACCCGAGTGTGTGTGACTTTGACCCTGGGCTTAGCGGGAGCGGGACGAATGTGGATTTGTCACAGGGTGGCAGAGGACTATTGGAGCAATGCGTGTGTGAAATGTGAAGCAGATCCGAGCAAGGAAACAGAAATTATAAGGTATTTACCCAGCGTTCAGGTTTCGAACGCTCCAAGTCTATGACCTTGACCCTGGGCTTAGCGGGGGCGGGACGAATGTGGATTTGTCACACGGTGGCAGAGGACCATTGGAGCAATGCGTGTGTGAAATGTGAAGCAGATCCGAGCAAGGAAACAGAAATTATAAGGCATTTACCCAGCGTTAATGTTTCGAACGCACAAAGTCTGTGACCTTTACCATGGGCTTAGCGGGAGCGGCACGAATGTGGATTTGTGACAGGGTGGCAGAGGACCATTGGAGCAATGCGTGTGTGAAATGTGAAGCAGATCCGAGCAAGGAAACAGAAATTATAAGGCATTTACCCAGCGTTAAGGTTTCGAACGCACCAAGTCTGTGACCTTGACCATGGGCTTAGCGGGGGTGGGGGCGGCACGAATGTGGATTTGTCACAGGGTGGCAGAGGACAATTGGAGCAATGCGTTGTGTGAATGTGAAGCAGATCCGAGCAAGGAAACAGAAATTATAAGGCATTTACCCAGCGTTAAGGTTTCAAACGCACCAAGTCTGTGACATTGACCCTGGACTTAGCGGGGGCGGCACGAATGTGGATTTGTCACAGGGTGGCAGAGGACCATTGGAGCAATGCGTGTGTGAAATGTGAAGCAGATCCGAGCAAGGAAACAGAAATTATAAGCCATTTACCCGAGCGTTAAGGTTTCGGGACGTACGTACGTTACGTACGTTATGTACGTACGTAACGTACGTTACGTACGTACGGACGCCGGTATCACTATATGCCCCCCTCACCATTCGGTGGCGGGGGCATAAAAAGCGAGACGGACCAAAACACCATAGGATAAGTTGGCACAGGGCACTATTTCTTGGTCGTACTCGCCATTTAGGCGTAGCACGACAATATGGCTGCACCCATAGAAATTTGCGTAACATAATATGCTATCTCAAGGTAGAAATCAGCGACTTTTTCAGGTGATTATGGTTTCACAGTGGGAAAGGAATGCACCCATATATCTATTTAAATTGTTTGAATAACTAAGCAGTATTGTAAAGACATCAAACTTGAAAAGTGTCGATGTAATCTACAAACCCATGCAATGAATTGTCCGAGTCGACTAGATTCAGGCTCATTTTAAATAAAACTGTTTACAGGCGCAATTGGTGTCGCCGTCATAATATGCTAGTGAGGCAGAGCTCTGTTCAACAAACATTCTGAGACTGAGAATGGAAATCTACTATTTTCCATTGTATATATATGGAACAATGGTGGCTGGTTTGTTAGCCGGAGCCTCGTGAGCCATACGAATTTCCCCACCTAGCACCGCCCCAAATATGCTAGACAAAAACATAAAATCACATCTGGGCCCACCTTCCCTCGCTATTTTATTCATGAATGTGAACATAGCCAGTTGCTCCCTGGTCAATTGATGTGTATGCCGCCTCTCGGACAGTGTTTTATTCGCATATGCCCGTCACACATAATCAACCAATCGGATGTTATTATTTTCCGATCCTTGCTGGTCGTTGAACACTACTATACTGTCATTTACATTCAGCAGCGCTTATTTTACGGCGGTGCTAGGTGGCGTCTGCGTCATTTACTGTGACTATTTTGGCGCAGTCTGTGACACAAATGAACGAACAGAATCAAACGCTGTTTGCATTTGCAACGTATTTGTCTGGTAGTTGTGTTCAACGATTTCAAATGATCGCTCCGGACGTTGTCAAGTTTTGTTCAATCTTAAATACAATTTTGGGATGGTAGCTGTGGGTACACGGGTACAGGAGACATGTACTTGTACATAGTAGACTTGATTGTTTTTGCATGCAGAATTTTCGTCGTAACACTGCCCCCCAGAATCCATATGATTCAAAGTACATATTATTGTATAGTGTCCTTATTACGTAGCGGATTTTGATGAAATATGGCGTATCAAACGCGTCTTGTTAAGCTTCATTTGTGGTCTCTGTATTTTCTGTCTCCGACACGGAAATCGATTCTTCGAAAAAATGACATAAGCCTGTGCCAAACTCCATGGACCACCAAATGCAGCTCATGAAGACGCATTTGCCGCGCCATATTTCATCAAAATCCGTTTCATATTAAGGAAAATATAAAATAATACTTTCAAGATTTCAACAATTTCAGCCACTGTTGTTGTTGTTATAACCACGTGATCATGCACCTTGTGAGTTATCGATCATATACAGTTAAATTATGGCATGCATTTTTGGGTTTTGGATGAGAATGCGAAAGAAAATTTAAGGGATGCAGCCCATATCGATGGTCTAGTAACATAAGGTCGTAACTGCTATGCTAAAGGCATATCAATTACGACCTTATGTTACTAGACCATCGATATATCAAACTGTACAAGTACCCTCACATTAGTACGTCCGTCTGTACGACTACTACGTCTGTCTGCCTGTCTGCCCTGCCTGTCTGCCAATTTAGTTCGGATCTCAGTAAATGTAATTGCATAAAGTACAATGGCATATTGTAGCAATTGCCAAAATGTGTTCTATCTTATAAATACATGTACTGCACATTTCAATTTCTTCCATTGTTGTGTGACCAAAATCTCATATCAATGTATTGCTCCAACGCTCACTAAGAATGCAGGAAATGCCATTTGGAGGGTCTAAGTTGATTTTTATCTGACCCCCCCCCCCCACCCAAAAGTCGGCCATGGCATTATTTTAGGCACCGCTACGGGCCTGAATGTTGATTGGCGATCTGTGATTGAAGTGCCAACTTCACACCCGATTTAATACGGTGTAACTTTGTTTAATATGTATCATATCCACATACGATCATCACTCGTGTAATATCTTATATTTAGAGTGACGATAGTGCATAGCATGATATGTGGCTGTGACTGGTGGAGATTTGTGATCAGTGTAGATCCTTATCAAATGGCACACTCCTTCAGACGGATAATGATCTATATTGCTTGTTAGAAGAACGACATACACGTATATTAATTTGATGGAATTGAGAACGGTGCAGATCTTGAATAGACTGCGGATACACATGTGGATCTGAATCTACACTGGTCGCAAAATCCATAAACCCCATTTCTCCAGCCACAGCCATATTTGACCAAAAATAGCAAGTCTTGTGATGTCATTGTTTCATTCAGTACGGGTTGCCAACTGTCAACTCGGTATTTGGTGTTGAAATTGCACATGGTATAGTTTGATGGTGAGAAACTTGCTACACATACAATACCAGCAAGAACACTGTTATAGTTGGAGAATATTAACCCATATATACATTTGAACCAAAATGGGCTATACACATGGTGTAATATGTCTGATCTGACTAGTTTCTTATATAGAACTCAGTTTGTCAATGTTCCAGAACACTTCTGGACTGGGAAGGCCCCTAATTTGCATATTTTCAAAATGGCCGCCACCAGCGAATGCAAAAGAAATAAATATTTTACAGTACTAAATGGTTTATATATTTACTCAGCATGTCTAATCACACTAGATTTTCTTGATACAAAATTTCAGAACACGTTTCATCAAGCGTCACAGTTGAAGAAAACGGTACCGATAGCATCACACACATGCTTGATGATCATGCATATTCACGTGCCTTGCGGTTACATACTCTCACTGCTCAGAGCATCGTCACTGTATTATTTGAGACACCAGACGCTCTTAAAGGGGTAAATGTAAGGAGGTTGCGTCAGTTATGGTCACAAATGATGTCTGAGGATATTACAGTTAGCGAAGCGATGTCGGATCCTGTCATATCACAACTCAGTGATGTTATGAGCCAGTTGTATCAGACAGTCAGTTGTCGGAGAAGGACTGCCAAATTGTGGGTACAGTATGTAGAGCAGGTATCGCGAATGCAGCAGTTTGTGCGTGCTGAACGCAGTGGATATTTTCCACTTCATTTGCATACCATTGCACGAATGCAACCATACTTTCATGCTTCGGGACGTGTAGCATATGCAGTCATCTCAGGTATACCTGCAAGGCATGGATGATCGTGAGAAGAAGATGCCGTCTGAGGATTGGAAGAAGTTTGTTGAAGGTGGATACTTCACCATTCGGCGGACCAATACATTCTGGTCTGGTATCTGGTCAGACATGACTATCGAACAAGTGTTGATGAGGGCGATGAAGAAAACAGGCGGGCTTACTCGTGGACGGCACATCACTGACAGCACTCTGGCACAGTGGGTGGGTGCTTTGCCACTCATCTTACCAATCTAAGAGGCCCTCGAGGAACTGTCTGGATTGAGCTGTGAGACATCGGATCAACTCTCACTGAATAAACACCATGCTGAATTGAGACCGGCTAGACTGTCCCAGGATGACACTGATCGGAAGAGGCTCATTGGATGGTTAAGATCACACAATCCAATTGATTATACAGACAAACTTGTGTCTATTTTCACAGGAGTTGAGGCAGATACTAGCATAAACTGCGATGATGCTGTTGCAATTGGCTGGCAACTACACATGGGAACATTGGGGGAAAACTTTGCAGACATGAAGCTGCATAGAAAACACACAGTTCAGGCACTGTCTGCAATGCGTTCCACCGTAAAAGTGCGCAATGAGCCCATGGTTGTGAATGAGCAGCAAATGCTTAACATGATCATCGCAGTCTTACATACTAGCAATGAACTGCGAGAATTCGTCCAGTATGAGTTTGTAAACTTAGCTCCTGCTTTGTTTGATGCGGTGTCTATGCGCAAGACAGCAAAGGCTGCACTGAGACGAATTTTTGATGTAGATTCACATCTCCTTGACCAACCCAATACAGAGGCAGTCCCTGTCATTATATATGGAGGGCATCTACTCCATACAGTCGTGTGGAATACTCCGTGCATGTATGCAGATGTGATACAAGGATATGTCTCCATCCTGCAAAAGCATAATAACAGACGCCTTGTGATCGTTGTGTTTGATGGGTATGGCTCCGCATTCAATACAAACGTAGTTGAACAATCAAGAAGAGCCAGAAAGGTCACATATGCATCAATTGTTGTATCGCCACAGACAAGTACATCAACTAGACAGGAAGAGTTTCTTGGGAACGAAGAAAACAAGCAATCTCTAATCCAACTGCTTTCTGAACAGTTGAACTCAGTTGACATACACACCACGCCAAGCAGTAGCTTACGCTGATAGTCCCATCGTCAGCACAGCACTAGAATACTGTCAATCCGATCATGGGGTACATGTTATCTGCAAAGACACAGATGTCCTAATATCACTGCTCGATCGGAAACCCCCCAAACAGACAATTATACTTGTCCATCCTCAACCTGGTGCGGAATCAAAATACATTGATATCGAGAAGCTTCAGGTTTCCCTATGTGTGTTGAAGGATGCTATCCTTTTCGCCCACGCATTCACGGGTACTGATACAACATATGCAGCATACCGTCGAGGTAAGGCCCATGCAATTAAGCTACTAAGAACAAGGCCTTCTCTGAATAATGAAATAGCAGCGTTCTATCAACAGAATGCATCCCACGATGAGATCGATGCTGCCGGTGAGAATTTCTTTCTCGCCTGGTGTGGTGTTGAAAGATACGGTTCATTGGACGCTGCTCGATATTTCAAACTGAAGCAAATGATAGCCCATCAGTCATTGTCCAAAGTCCTAAACCTCGCCATTCTCCCTTCCACGTTAGGTTCAGCCAAACAACACAGTCGGTGGTTCTATCATTTGATTCAACAATGCCGAGGTGTTGAACTTGACTGCACCAAATGGGGATGGGAAATGAGGGCAGGTGTACCGACTCCAGTGGGTTCCAAAAACCCAGCTGCCCCTTCGAAATTGCTAGAACCAGTATTCTGCAATTGTAAAATGGGGTGCAAGCTAGCATCTTGTAAGTGCAGGAAAGCGGGTCGTGCATGCATACCAATGTGTGGCACATGCCTTGGTGAGACATGCACAAACACTCCGATGATAGAAGAGATGAATGTACTTGTAACCTAGTATCTGGCTTAGTTTCCATAAAACTACACAATAGGTATAGAAAATGTCCATTTAATTCAGTGGTGATGGCTGCATATATGTTTTAGATATCAAGTATGTCTCAAAGACATATTGATCACAAATACATTGATGTTTATTTTGTAATGTAATTGTCTATTTGATAAGAACATAATATATACTGATCAGATGTTCATAATACGAGTATACTGCCTTGCGAAATGAAATGTAACAATGGATAAAAAATCATTCTTTTTTTTTCATTCGTCTTTGCTTTGTACTGGCAATTATGAAAATATTTGTAGCATATACTTCAAATAATTACATAATCTGTCGACAACCCAGCAACCAAAAGTTTGGACCTTTTAAATGGTGATGTCATAAAGTATGAACTGTTTTTGTTATGTTGGGGGGTGAGGGTGTAATGTTGTGTTCTCGTGATTGTTATCACGTTCTTGGGATGTTAAACTATTCATACAAGATACTCATATGGTTACATATTGAAGCGAAATTAGAACAGACTATACTGGTTCTTTGCTGTTTGCTACTTTTTCTTATACATGTAAGTAAATATTTGTCCAGAGTCAATTAGTCAATCAGCCTGCATCCAACCATTATTTTGGCTACCTGAATCTTAACTATTTTTAGATGTGGGTCAGGTTAACTTCTAACATGTTGTATAAACAAAAGTTTGCATCAACCGTTGGTTGCCTAACTTATTTTAAGACAACAACAATTAATGTAACCGTTTGGACCGTACATGTTGTGTTGCAACATGTTTCATCCAACATCCATCCGTTCATCCAAGTGTTGATGTTGACTAAGTTTATTTTTAGACCGATTTAGCTATTTTGCAACCTGATTCAACATGTTTCTGCATTTCATCCTTCATCCAACCGTTGAACCATTGAAATGTTGAAACATTCCGTTGCATTGCAACTTTTCATCAATACACAACCGTTTTCCGTTGAATCGTTGAAATGTTGAACTGTCCTGCTGCGTTGCATCTTTTCATCTATACGCAATCGTTTTTACGTTGAACTGTTGAAATGTTGATCCGTGCGAACCATACAACCGTTGTGTTGTTGATCTGTTGAGATGTTTTGTTAAAGTTATTTTTAGACAGATTTAGCTTAATGCAACCATTCAACATGTTGACAACACCTTTTGTCCAAAATGGGTACATGTTTAAGCTCTGTTGTAAATTAAGTTTCACTGGTTCTTGAAACAATTATGGTGAAAACTTATCAAATATAAGGTCATTGTGACTTCATTACACTTGTAATTTGCTTGAGAAGTTTACTTTTGGCATAGTTTCATTTTACAACATTGTACAGATTTCATCCAACCAAGCCAACCTTTGAGTTCTGTTGTGCAGTGGAGTTGTTATCAACCAACATTCCCAACAATCATCCATGACCCAGTTGAGGCCAGGTCAGTGACTCAATTTGGAGTCATGAATATGAGCAATCTATTTTTATCACTGTTGGATGCTGCAACAGATTCTGTTGAACCCTGCTAGATCATTTTATATTATTATTTAACCTTTTATATCAGTCATATTATAGGAAACTTGTATTTTTTAGGTTAGTTCTACGTTATTTCTATCATAATTTGCAATAATATCTGTTTTATTTAAGTTTGTTGTCTGCAACATGCGTTGGTGGTGACTTCCATTTTTATCAACATCATCAACATGTTGAAGGTTGCAGTATAAAAGCAAGACTCGAGCCTGGGAAGTGTATTCTGTATTCTGTATTCTGTATTCTGTGTTCTGGACTAACAGTGTCAACTTCTAGAAATAAATAAGAAATTATAAATAGTTGACTCTGCAATTATTTTGAAAAATGAAAATTAGTTTGATCAAATGGCGTCAATATTCAGATCTTTGAGTGTACATTTAAAATTAAGAACTTGTCTTTATACATGGCTGTGGACAGCACATTTTCGAGATATTGAAAAAGTGTAATTTACCTGTGAAAATAAATAGTCAGATAGTGATTTTTACATCTCTGAATTTGTTGTTTTGGACTCTGTATTTTGTCGAGAAAATTAGATTTAGACTGTTTTGACCATATTTTGACAAATGAAAGTTAATTGTGCTATTATATCACGACAAGTACATGTAGTTAGAAATATAATAAAATAATTACTCTTCAGTTTGTGTTTAAGTAGTGAAATAACATCCTACAAAAGTTTGTGTTGTTGTGACATGGCTCACAACTGGTGGCAGCAAAACATAAAAAATTAACAGGTGGAAAACGTGACAGTTATTCTTCCTACTACTGATCATCCTTTCGTCCGTCCATCACAGATCGTTCGTCTGTTCGTCTGTCCATCTTCGAGATACCAGGTTTCAACTTCTTATTCTTAACGTTTACGCAACACTGTTGGCGAGCGGTGGGATATTTGGACTTATACACGTATTCGAAGAGACTGCGTTACCATTCGTCTTGTGTGAAATGTGTTGAAATGTGTTTATTAAATTAAAGCTTATTTGGGCCCAGTGTTTAATCGATGTTACCAGTGTTTGGTTCAGATACTGAAGAAAAGTGTGAATTGGAAATTGCAAAATTTAAGTGGAATTCTTGACTCCAAGTGATGGTAAAATTATTAATTTTCATCCACCGTGTGATGTAGGCGGCTGTGCACTGTGTGTAAATAGAGATACATGTACATGTATGAAGAAGTGTATGTAAACGTGTGCATATTGTGAATATGGTGCTAGTAAACGAAAGTTTCAAATGAGGTGGGAAGGCAATTCCCACTCTGATGATTTGACCGTTTATGGGATTCAGAAGAATTGTGAGTCTAGAAGATTAAGTGGGTTTTAAAGTAACGGGTATTCAGAAGTGGGCACGTTCACCCATCTGAGAAGTTGCTTTATTACTGTGACTGTTGATATCTACATGGTAAAATAGTCCATGTGATCGGGACATCCTACACGATAAAGATGACGGCGCTTCTCATATCTACTAGGATTAGTCCGGGAGTGGTTAGTGTGTTTCTGTTGAACTGTTTTTCTTACTGTATGCAGAAGATTCAACTGCTGTTTATGATTCTGGAGGAATGGTTGATTCGACACGATATAGGGGCAGCTCCCCTCATGTCCAAACGGATCAATCCAGAAGTGAAGTGTTTGTTTTTGTACAAGCGATGTTTTCTCCTGATCCGGGAGCGAGATCCCTTCAGAGAATTCACAGACTTGCTTCCTGGGTCTGGTTCATGTCATGCCGCAGATTCAAGGCAACGGAATCTACGCGGTTGCGACGTATCCAGCGCACAGGTTGATGTCAAGTTAAGCGAAAGTACGCTTGAAAAAGATTTCGGGATTGGAACACACGCAGGCGGCCCCTTTCCCGACATGCGATCCGTGGTCCACCAATACGGAAAGTGTTGCAAAAGTGTCTAAAATATAAGTAAATAATGTTCATAATATCCGTATGATTTGGAATTAGCATCTAATAGTTTATGTTAATTATGATGTTTGTGATTAAAAGTGTTTGATTTTAGAATTAAAGTACAAAGTACAATTTAATTTGTAATTTTTAAATAAATAATGTGTCAGTAAAGTGGATGCAATAACGATTATACCAAAGTTCGACATTCTGTTCTTTCGGGGCGACGTTCTCCACAGATCTCAACTCTCCGTCACTACGGGCGACGTTCTCCACAGATCTCAACTCTCCGTCACTACGGGCGACGTTCTCCACCTCCGTCACTACGGGCGACGTTCTCCACAGATCTCAACTCTCCGTCACTACGGGCGACGTTCTCTGCAGATCTCAACTCTCCGTCACTACGGGCGACGTTCTCAACAGATCTCAATTCTCCGTCACTAAGGGCGACGTTTTCTGCAACTCTCAATGACACGGGTAACGACGCCACTCGAGTATTAACATTTTACGTTATCCTGTCCTCGGGTGATGACGTAATTCAACGACAACGACACCACACGGTAACGACGCCACTCTGGGTATTAACATTTTACGTTATCCTATCCACGGGTGATGATGTAATTCAACGACACCACACGGTAACGACGCCACTCGGGTATTACATTTGACGTTTTTTCTATCCACGGGTGATGATGTAATTCAACGACGCCACACGGGTATTAACATTTTACGTTTTCTTGTCCACGGGTGATGACGCAATTCGACAACGCCACACGCGTAATAAACAATTGACGCTTTCCTGTCTACTATTGGTGAAGACGTAAGACGGCGACGTAATCAAGAACGTTGACGTTTGTCTATTGGTGGAGATGTTATACAGAGTCATGTAGACTGATGGTGACGTTGTTTACAAAGTTGTGACGATATATTCATTGACATGGATATCTTATATTCTACATTAACTGATGGTTGTGTACCGGAACTAACAAGGGATATGCAGTAGAAAATGTATCTATATTTTAAGTAACTGTTTTACTTTATTTCTAGTGTGTTCTTTCATATGTGTTCTTAACGCATGATCCATGGTAATGTATGTGGGGCTAAAATTACATGATGTGACCAGTATTGACTGTGGATTGGAAATGTACTGAACGAGGTACATGACAATTAGCGTAATGATGGTTACAGTTTTGTTAAAATATGATATTAAAGTTAGTGTAGTCTACATGTACATAGCATGTATGACAGCCCTGCTAATACATTGTAACATGTATCATGCAAATGTGCCAACTTTCGTGCAGAATTACAATTAAATACCATAATTAAGACATGACTTACAAATAATACAGAACTCCAGCTAGGCTATGTGGGCAGCCTAGATCAAACATTACCTGTACAGTGATTTAATGAATGTTTGTCTAGACACTGCTGGAATTCCAGCATACTGACTGACCAGGGATAATTAACAGTGATAACAGGCTATTGAACTAAAGTGACCTTGGAATTTATTTCAAAATAGACTGGAGTACCAGATAAGACATATTTGAAGGTGGAGGTATGAAGTTTATTTAGCCTTTTTCACCCTGTATAATGGAATAGAATAGTCCATGTTAAATTCAGACTGGTAAAATTCTGCATAGAATGATTTTAATGACTTTTAGGCTATATTCCATTTATGAAGTCTGAGAGATCAAATGGAAACATAAAACATCTATGGCAGAGAGTGTATATACTGATGAGACGGCTCTTTCTGAGTGGTATCGTTTGTATTTGCACTGTGTGCAGACTGATTTGGTGGTGGAAAAGTTTAGATGTTTGTTTATTTGTGTGGTTTGCATATTTCTCTTGTTCCATGGTTTATGACTATTATCACATATATCCGCTTATAATCGCGTATTCCTTAGCATATAGTAGTTTGTTTTCGTATTTTTCTTTTGTTTCATATTATTTTGTTATAATTAGGTTTGAGTCTTGCCAAATTTTCATTTACCAGTAGTTAATTTTCTTTTTATAAATGTATATATCTTTTTTTTTTATGTCATCCGGAGATGACACGTGTCATCAGGCGATGCCACAATCTGGGAGGCGGCTGTGAAGCGAAATTAGAAACAGACTATACTGGTTCTTTGCTGTTTGCTACTTTTTCTTATACATGTAAGTAAATATTTGTCCAGAGTCAATTAGTCAATCAGCCTGCATCCAACCATTATTTTGGCTACCTGAATCTTTAACTATTTTTAGATGTGGGTCAGGTTAACTTCTAACATGTTGTATATAAAAGTTTGCATCAACCGTTGGTTGCCTAACTTATTTTAAGACAACAACAATTAATGTAACCGTTTGGACCGTACATGTTGTGTTGCAAACATGTTTCATCCAACATCCATCCGTTCATCCAAGTGTTGATGTTGACTAAGTTATTTTTAGACCGATTTAGCCATTTTGCAACCTGATTTCAACATGTTTCTGCATTTCATCCTTCATCCAACCGTTGAACCATTGAAATGTTGAAACATTCCGTTGCATTGCAACTTTTCATCAATACACAACCGTTTTCCGTTGAATCGTTGAAATGTTGAACTGTCCTGCTGCGTTGCATCTTTTCATCTATACGCAATCGTTTTTACGTTGAACTGTTGAAATGTTGATCCGTGCGAACCATACAACCGTTGTGTTGTTGATCTGTTGAGATGTTTTGTTAAAGTTATTTTTAGACAGATTTAGCTTAATGCAACCATTCAACATGTTGACAACACCTTTGTCCAAAATGGGTACATGTTTAAGCTCTGTTGTAAATTAAGTTTCACTGGTTCTTGAAACAATTATGGTTGATGAAAACTTATCAAATATAAGGTCATTGTGACTTCATTACACTTGTAATTTGCTTGAGAAGTTTACTTTTGGCATAGTTTCATTTTACAACATTGTACAGATTTCATCCAACCATCCAACCTTTGAGTTCTGTTGTGCAGTGGAGTTGTTATCAACCAACATTCCCAACAATCATCCATGACCCAGTTGAGGCCAGGTCAGTGACTCAATTTGGAGTCATGAATATGAGCAATCTATTTTTATCACTGTTGGATGCTGCAACAGATTCTGTTGAACCCTCCGCTAGATCATTTTATCTTATTATTTAACCTTTTATATCAGTCATATTATAGGAAACAAAACTTGTATTTTTTTAGGTTAGTTCTACGTTATTTCTATCATCAATTTGCAATAATATCTGTTTTATTTAAGTTTGTTGTCTGCAACATGCGTTGGTGGTGGACTTCCATTTTTATCAACATCATCAACATGTTGAAGGTTGCAGTATAAAAGCAAGACTCGAGCCTGGGAAGTGTATTCTGTATTCTGTATTCTGTGTTCTGGACTAACAGTGTCAACTTCTAGAAATAAATAAGAAATTATAAATAGTTGACTCTGCAATTATTTTTGAAAAATGAAAATTAGTTTGATCAAATGGCGTCAATATTCAGATCTTGGAGTGTACATTTAAAATTAAGAACTTGTCTTTATACATGGCTGTGGACAGCACATTTTCGAGATATTGAAAAAGTGTAATTTACCTGTGAAAATAAATAGTCAGATAGTGATTTTTACATCTCTGAATTTGTTGTTTTGGACTCTGTATTTTGTCGAGAAAATTAGATTTAGACTGTTTTGACCATATTTTGACAAATGAAAGTTAATTGTGCTATTATCACGACAAGTACATGTAGTTAGAAATTATAATAAAATAATTACTCTTCAGTTTGTGTTTAAGTAGTGAAATAACATCCTACAAAAGTTTGTGTTGTTGTGACATGGCTCACAACTGGTGGCAGCAAAACATAAAAATTAACAGGTGGAAAACGTGACAGTTATTCTTCCTACTACTGATCATCCTTTCGTCCGTCCATCACAGATCGTTCGTCTGTTCGTCTGTCCATCTTCGAGATACCAGTTCAACTTCTTATTCTTAACGTTTACGCAACAATATTCTATTCTCACAATATAACTACATGTTACAGTATATACACTCAAATGGGTGGGGCCTAATATTCATGAGCTAAGAGTCAGCCTCAATATGAGCCAGTCACCTGCAGATACAGAGTAACCCATAT
>CM055265.1:178072893-178203593 GCA_029237695.1 Conchocele bisecta
GAGTAACCCATATACATTACATCCCTTCTTTGTTTTGCAGATAAGGGATTCCTATTTAATGAATGAAAGTTTTACTATGTAATACCAGACGTCATTGACATCTCTCGCCGATAATTCGTAGTTGCTCTGTAAATACGAATTACCGGCTTCTCTCAAAAAATCTCTACCTCCGTTCTTTCTCCCATTCTTGGGAGACGGCATGCAAGGTCCTAGAGCCAGTGCCGCCGTTAAATATAAGCAAAAAAAAAACAACATCTCTTATCACTTAGAAATATATTTGTTTGTGGGTTACACCATGAAATTACTTGTAATTATCTCAGCTCAACATCCCGGTAAAGGTCAAGATAAGTCGCTAATTTATGAACTTGTACTGGTAACCCAAACCCCAATGTTAATTATAATGTGGCCGTTAATTATAATGTGGCTTTGCCACACCTAATGTTTAACCCTTGTAATAAGGTCTGGTGTGGGAAACATGTATGTAAAGTAAATTATTGCTGTCCGACCGCACTTTCACTTGTGCACCATTTTGACCTACAACAGTGTAGATAATTGTTTCCCATTTTGGGTCCAATTTCCCCCTGTCTCTTTTCAGGATTAGCACTTTCTGACCTAGTCTATAGTTAGTAATCCGTGATGTACGTCTGTCTGCATACAGTGTATCTTTCCTCTTCTGTTTTTCGTCACGGGCACGCAGGGTGGAATCCTCACATTTCTTCTCAAAGTGAGGCAGTTTATTCCTCACCGCCCGATTGTACAGCAGATCAGTCGGCGCCTTCCCAGTCGTCTGATGTGGCGTTGTACGGTACATCAACAGAAACTTGTAGATTTCTGTTCTCCAGTTTCGTCCTTCTGACGGTGCCGTTTTGATGCATTTTCCAGCGTTACAGAAATTTCTCCATTTCGGGTGATACCATATTTTGCGCATTGTCCGTTGTGATGGACTCAGGTAGCCCATTGGTGGCAAATATTCTCATTAATCGTTGAATGATGGCGTTTGATGTAGATTTCATAATCTCAATTTCGGGAAAACGAGAATAGTAGTCGATGACGACCAGTATGGATTCTCCCGTCGGTAACGGTCCCATAATGTCCATGGCTACATATTTGAATGCACCTGCTGGTAGTTGAGTGGGTTGCACTGTAGGTGGAGCTGGCGGATTTGATAACAACTGACACTGATAACACGTCTTAATTAAATGCTCCACATCTCTGTCCATACCTGGCCAGTATACATTTTCACGCACGAGTTTCATGGGTGAGTTGTAACACTCTCGGTCGAAGCGACTCTGGTATAACAAGTCTATTGCCGCGAAGTACAACATTGTTGTTCACTGTTAGTTCAGAGCGTATTTTATAGTAAGCCCCCATTTCTCCTGATTTTGTCCATCTGTTTTGTTTCAGCGAGTCCACTAATTTCTGTGTCAGCGTATCTTGGGCTGAGCTGGTTTCAATTTCATTCAATGTCATTGCCTTTGGAACAGCGTGTTGAGTTACATAATCTATGTATTCCTCTGTCAGGCTAGATATTTTGCAGTCACTGTGGTCCAGTGGACACCTGCTAAGTACATCAGCTGCCATTAAGTGTCCTGGCTGATATGTCACAGTAAATTTATAGCACTGTAGTTTAAGGAGCAGTCTCTCAATTCTGGCTGGTGGTATGTGTTTTGGCTTGAAAATGTTCACAAGCGGTTTGTGATCAGTGATCAACATGAATGTTAATCCATATAGGTATACACGGAAACGTGTAATGGCCCATGTTACATTGCCTAGAGTTTCGCGTTCAATTTGACTATATTTCCGCTCAACTTGGTTTAATGTCCTACTAGCATATGCGACTGGTTTAAAGTGTACGTCACTTTGTTTCTGTGCTAGTATACATCCAATTCCATACGGGCTGGCGTCTGTAGTAACGGTTGTTTCTGCGTCCGGATTGTAGAATGCCATGACGTTCGCGCTGGTCATTAACTCCTTCAGCCTCTCGAACGATTGTTGCTGCTCGGGTCCCCAATCAAATTCCTCGTTACGCCGTGTTAACTTGCGGATCGGCTCCGAGACAGTAGCATAATTTGTAATTTGCGCAGTAATTCACTAAGCCAAGGAAACTTTTGACTTCCTTCACTGACTTAGGCGGAGTAGTGTTCAGTACGGCTTCAATTTTACTGTTCTGTGGCATTAGTCAAGATGCAGTCAGGGTGTGTCCCATGTATGTGAGTGATGATTTACAGAAATCACACTTATCCCTGTTCAGTGTTAGGTTTTTCTCGCGTAGCCGTTGAAGCACATTACGCAATGCTGTGTCATGTTCAGCCTTTGTTTTTCCGTAGACAATTATGTCGTCGGACACGTTTTTACATCCTGAGATGTCATGTATCGTGTGCTGAATGACGCGTTGATAGGTTTGCGGCGCGCTGGATATTCCAAAATTTAGGCGTTTGTACCTATACAGTCCGTCGTTTGTGATAAACGTGGTTATCTCCCTGGAATCAGGTGAGAGTTCTAGTTGATGGAATCCCATATTTAGATCCAATTTGGAGTAATATTTCGCACCGTTCATTTCTTCCAATATTTCATCTATATTTGGTAACGGAAACCTCTCTCTTTGCACTGCTGTATTAGCTTGTCTCATGTCTACGCAGATTCTAATGTCACCATTGGGTTTAGGTACGACTACCAGGGGTGAAATCCACGGAGTTGGCCCTTCTGCCTTTTCTATGACGTCACTGTCTAATAGTTCCTTAATTTTCTGATTTACTTGTTCTCGCATTTTAAATGGAATGCGGCGATTCTGCTGTGCAACTGGTGTGATATTCTTATCAACATATAATTGTAATTGAAAATCTTTCAACTTACCGAGTCCTTGAAACCTGTCACTGTATTCCGACAATATTTCATCAACACTGCTTTCATTTGTTTCAACTTTGTTCACACAAAATTTGAGTAATCCAAATTCTACAGCACATTTTTTGACCGATTAGAGGTACACACTGATTGTCAATGATGTGAAAGTCAACTTTATTCATTTCGCCATTTATTTTGACATTCATGTGACACACACCGATAATTTTGAGTGGTATTTTGGATGCATTATGGGTATATTTTCGCATTTGATTTCTTAAGAATGCATGTATTTGATTTGAGTTTATCAAACGTGGTTTTGTCCAAACAATTCACTGTTGCACCGCTGTCGATGAGAAGCTTACACTCACTTCCTTCAATTCCTGCACTTACATAAGTGGATTTATCATTAGACTTAATTCAAACACAAATTCAGTGTCGCTGTTCTCTGCAGTATCATCTTGCATGAATCGCACTTCCCGTTGTTCTCGTGTTTTGCACATGTGAGCAAAATGCCCGCGCCTTTTACAATTATTGCAGACGACATTCCGTGATTTTATACACTCATGGCCAGAATGACCTTTGCCACCACAGCGATAACACGATTTGAATTGTGATAGTTTGGGGCTCGATCGCGGTTTTCCTCGTGGCGAGTACTGCTTCCTTTGTTTCTGGTATTTTCCTGGCTGCTGGTCCCGTTGTCGTAGGTGTAGCGCATCTTCGTCGTGTTGAGTCGTCGGGTATTCGAACCTCTGTCTTCCCGTCGCTCCATTCATTTTAGTCGCATGTAGGTCTGCGAGTTCATTTGTCCTGGCGATTTGCTGTATTTTATCCAATGTCAGTTCGTGTTCTCGCAGGAATTTCTTCTTTAATTCCGTTGAACTGCAGTTTTCTACGATCTGATCGCGGATTTGATCATTTACAGTTCCGTCGGGAAATTCACAGGAGACCGATAATTTCTTCAAACGGATGACGAAGTTGTCCACTATCTCGTCTGTTTCTTGTTTCGCCTGTCGAAATATGTGTCTTTCATATGAAATGTTCTTCTTTGGATTGAAGTATTCTGACAGTTTCTGAACTGTATCTTTGTACGTGTTTCCAGCATCTGTCAATGTCTCGTAAATATCCTGGACTTCTTCTCCGGATAGATGTAGCAGTAATGCCTTCTTCTGCTCATCCTTGGTAACTCCTGATGCTGCTATGTAGTACTCGAAACGTTTGATGTAATTGTCCCAAGATCTTGACAAATTTGTGTTTTCGCCTAAAACTTTGAACTGTTTCGGCGTTGGCAAGACAGATTTGGCTGCCATCTTGACTTGAGAATAGATTTAATACACACAAATTCCTTTTCTGAGAAAAATAATCCCGTCACTCGTCGCCAATGTAATGTTGTGTTCTCGTGATTGTTATCACGTTCTTGGGATGTTAAACTATTCATACAAGATACTCATATGGTTACATATTCTATTCTCACAATATAACTACATGTTACAGTACATACACTCAACTGGGTGGGGCCTAATATTCATGAGCTAAGAGTCAGCCTCACTATGAGCCAGTCACCTGCAGACACAGAGTAACCCATATACATTACAGGGGGAATATCATTTACTACTTCTATGAGTCTCTCGGCATATTGTTTTTTCGTCAGTGGTGGCCATCTTGAATGTACAAATAGGTGTATTTCACATGAAAACTGAAGACCTGTCGTAAATATTGTGTAAATAAACACTAGTGTGATTATGTACACTCTATACGTTTGTTGCCCATTCACTTCCAAAGTTAACAGCTAAATCCTCTCCAGTGGCGGCCATTTTTAAAATATGCAAATTAGACAGTTTCTAGCCCAATGAACATATTAAAAATACATGAAATGAGTCTTCCATGTTGAATTAATGTGATTAGACATGCTGAACATGTTTATAGCATATTTGGGTCATAAGTTAGCACTTTTGCTCTGCTGGTGGTGGCCATTTTGAAAATATTCAAATTACATGGATTCTAGCCAAGGGAACATCTTGAAACTGCCTTAAACAAGTTCTCCGTGATAAATTAGTGTGATTAGACATGCTGAACATGTTTATAGTCCGTTTTGTTCAAAAGTTAGCATTTTCGCCTCTGCTCATGACGGCCATTTTGAAAATATGCAAATTATGTGCCTTCCATCCGCGGGAAACTTGGGGAACTTTTTTTATGACTTTACTATGGTATTCTGGTCATTCTGACAAAGTTTGGCCTCTGCCCCCAATTTTTCAGACTTAAAATTATTTTTCTCCCACTATTAGCCAATATACCATGATGTCAACTGGTTCACAAAGGTACAGCATCTGATCACGTTCTTGGGAAATTGGTTGAACTCTGTGTAGTGGTACCGTACATTATGCTCCATCACATTTGAAATATGTTTTGTGCCGAGATCAATTCCCTAAGCTGATCATTTCAAGTCAACCAGCGTTTGTATACGACGCCGACTAAGAAATAGACCCGATATGAGTACAAGGTCAGTTGTGGCTGTGACTGGAGAAATGGGGCTTGTGGGTGACTTTGGTACATACCTATGTCGTTTTTGACAGTAAACACGGAAATCGATTCTTCGCAAAACGACAGAAGTTTGGGCCAAAGTACCGAGACCACCAAAATGCTGCTTAACAAGATGCGTTTGATACGCAATATTTCATTAAAATCCGTTACATAATATAATAAGGACAATATAACAGAATACCTACTTTGAATCGGAGGCGCTTCTGGAAGTTTCAGTAATTGTTGTTGTTGTTGTAACCACGTGATCATGCACCTTGATATTGCGTGTTAGAAGCATAACGGGTGTTTCATTGATGGAATGGCCAACAGTGCCAAACCTGATCAGGCTGTGTGTATGCAGACTGATCTAGATATACACTGGTCGAAAAAACAGCCCAATTTCTCCAGTCACAGCCGCATATGAGACACGCCATGTGATTTTGTACCTTTGGACATGCGTAATTTCACGAAATACGTTTACAAAATTTACAATATTTTCCGTAAATTATATTCTCCATGTACTCATTTGACTTCATTTATGAAAAATATTGTAAATGTATTTAATGGAATTACGCAGATGTTCGAAGGTACAAAATCACATGGCATGTCTCATATTTACAGTTCTATGCCGAGCTAAGGGAAAGTACCTTATTGCATTTGCAACTACATGTATTTGAGTGCAGTGTCCTCTTGCACATTCACACAGTAGGAACAGAATCCAATTATATTACAGATGGCAATTATCCTGCAGTAGAAGCTCTCTAAACCGGACAACAAGACAACATCTGTGATATTATCTTTGATCGATTTCTTGGTCATTTATCTCGTGTGATAATGCCTGTTGATGATTGCATAACACAAACTTATGGCTCAGTGAAACCTCTCTAAGCCGGACACTCTGGGGACCTCCCAGGGTGTCCGGTTTAGAGCGTTTTCACTGTACTTCAGTGATTGAATGGCAAATAGCGAATGTCCTGATCGGATCACACACACTGAAAGGTCCCTCATCAGTAGACTCTTCAAGTGAGCAATATGATCAGTAGCCTATTTCACCAACATTGCAAAGTATACTTTTCTAGCAAAGTATACTTTGAGGGAGTAGTCATTTATTTTTCCCAAAATGCATTATTTCATATAGAACTAACCACCTCATATATTTGATGATTAAAAGTATGCAGAATTATTATACTGAATTTATTACATTATCACAGCCAAAATGGCTGTGATAATGTAATAAATTCAGTACAATAAAAATTAATAAATTTATCATAAAATTGAAAATTTCTCCCTCAAAGTATACTTTGCTAGAAAAGTATACTTTGCAATGTTGGTGAAATAGGCTACTGGTTTGACCCTCAGGTTTGAAATAGGTTTGAAATAGGTTTTAGGCTACAGGAATCACAAATATTACTACGCTAATTATCATTTTGTTAACGCATTATCACAGATGTGTATCTACCCGAACGCAGGTGTGCGCTTTTGAATAATATGCGAACAGCCAAAACAGACCAATTTTTATTATAACTTTCTCATTATTCCACATACATGTATTTTTATGAAATAAAAGAGTATGGAAGGTGGGAAATTGTGCAGAATCCGTGACTGCTGGTCGTTCCTGATCTTTCCAGCCTGTTCCCTCAAACACTTCAGAACAGTTGTGAACAAAAATAGATTGACGTGATAAAGTTGTCAAAACAGTTCAGAAGTATGCTTGAGAAACTGACTGAAAAGCCCAGAAAAAGACCCGAGCCTACATAATTGTCCTCCTTCCAGTGCTTTATATCATCAAATCAGTGCACTAATAAGAAACAATCATAATAAAAATACTATCCGAGTAAAAATGGTTATGTGCACCGCTCCAAGGTGCAGGATCACGTGGGTACAACAACAACAACAATTACTGAAACTTCCAGCAGCGCCTCCGATTCAAGGTACATATTCTGTATGTATTCTGTACATATTCTGTATTGTCCTTATTATGTATTTAAACGGATTTTAATTACATATGGCGCATACAAACGTCTCTTGTTAAGCTGCATTTGGTGGTCTGGTACTTTGGCCCAAACATCTTCGGCACATACTTATGTCTTTTTTGCGAAGAATCGATTTCCGTGTTTACTGTCAATACTGACACGGAAATCGATTCTTCGCAAAAATGACATAAGAATGTGCCGAAGTCCCGAGACCACTAAATGCAGGTCATGAAGACGCGTTTGCTGCGCCATAGTTCATAAATATCCTTTGTATATTAAGGAAAATATCAAATAATATTTTCTTTTGAGTGGGCGCGCTTTCAACACTTTCAGACGTTGTTGTTGTGGTAACCACGTGATCATGCACCTTGCTCTGGTACTTGCATAATACCCTGATTAGCTGGATTAACGTTGCAAAAAGAACTCTGCAGAATTATGTGGTGACATACGAGTATGCTATTATGAACAACTTGCATGTTGCATAGATGGCGCAAAGTATGGCAAGGAACGAGTAAACACTAAACTTTGTACGACTAAAAAATGTTTGTAAGTGCAAATTTAGGATAATCTGGAAATTTCAATTCATGAATTTACATTTATTGAGCATAGGCTGCATATAGTATGCAGCCTATGCTCAATAAATGTAAATCCAATATAAATTGTTTACAAGAAAACATGGTTAATTTTCACTTACTAACATCTTAGTCGTACAAAGTTTAGTGAAACAGCCCCCTGCTTTACTTTAATAGCAAAATCCAACAAGGGGTTAACAATTTTATTAAAAGAAGAAAATACTTAAACACAAGTACGTTTTACATGTCATCACAGACACTGAGCAGAACAGGGGCCCGTTTCACTAAACTTCTTACGACTAAAATGTTCGTAAGTGCAGATTTAGAATAGTCTGTAAATGTCAATTGATGGATTTACATTTATTGAGCATAGGCTGCATATGCAGCCTATGCTCAATAAATGTAAATCCAATAATTGTTTACATGAAAACAGTGTTAATGTGATATTTACAGACTATCATAATTTTGCACTTACGAACATTTTAGTCGTAAGAAGTTTACTGAAACGGGCCCCAGGACCAGACTCTTGAAGTGGCAACTACAACATGCCAGCGGATGCATCAATAGGCCGACCAGTATCGTGTCAATTTCTTGCTCACTACGCAATTTTGTCTGTGAGTTGAGAAATGAGGCTTATGGATTTTGAGATCTACATTGTTCGTCATTTCATCAATGAAACCGTTATGATTGTAACAAGCAATATAGATCGTAATTAGGATACAGGTGTATGCTATTTGATCAAGAGCTACACTTGTCACAAATCCCAAAAGCCTCATTTCTCCAATCACGGCCACAATTATGTCACATCATTGCTTATACATCCTATATGTGGCTGTGACTGGAGAAATGGAGAGTATGCGATTGTTACCGGAGTAGCTCCTGATCAAATAGCACACTCCTGTAGCCCAGTCTCTAATGCTTGTTAGAAGCATAACAAGTGTTTTATTGATAGATTTATGGAATGGCGGACAGTGCAGATCCTGATCAGACTGTGCGGATGCACAGGCTGATCTGGATCTGCACTGGTCGCAAAACTCATAAGCCCTATTTCTCCAGTCACAGTCACATATATCCACATATTTATCACTGAGTAGGACAGTCTCAAGCCCCAATCTTGCTGGCTACAATACCATAGCACCGAGGAGACAGCATTGGGTCAAACAGCTTCACCAGCAGAACAGTATCAACGATATCCTGAAAGGTATAGAAAAAACAATTTATGAACGAGTATTTGGTAGTTTGTGTGTCACTGCATTAGCTTGGCAGTGGCGTAGCCATGTGGGTGCAAGGGGTGCGAACGCACATCCTGAAATTTGGTGAGGTTGGTATTTTTACTTTTTTTTCACTTACGTTTTTCAGCGGAAAATAACTACAATATAAGTTTACACTCGTTACCTCTCTTTAAGTCAAACTACTGATAACTGAGTCAAATATGTGGTCCCAAGTACATGTTTTCCTATATAATAACGCTCTCTTGTTAATTCAAATGTTTCTTATGTACCCTGAACTTTTGAGTAAACAAGTGCAGACTGTATGTGCAAATAATAGCTTTAAAATTACTATAGTAAAGAAAATGGAATGTAGAAATTAATATTTATTTCCGGCGAAGGATGCTTCCACACCCTTTCCAAAATAATCCATTACCCCACCCACTTGGTCTCATACAGTTCTTGGGTCACAGGTCCGAGTCTTCCACCTTTGCTCCATATCAGTCCACAACAGTGTGCTAGGAGGCCACACATTTCATAAGCAACATTTCTCCAGTCACGGGAAGAAAACAATTCTACGCATCACCATGTGTTAAATTATTTCTGGCTATGACTGAAAAATGTGGCTGTGACTGGAGAAATTGGGATGTGTTACCAGTGTAGCTCCTGATCAAATAGCACACCCATGAAAGATTAATAGTGCTTGCTAGAAGCATGACGGGTGTTTCATTGATGGAATGGCGAACAGTGCAAATTATGATCAGACGGTGCGAATGCACAGGCTGATCTGGATCTACACTGGTCGCAAAACCTATAAGCCCCATTTCTCCAGTAACAGCCACAAATGTGTATACCTGTTCTAGAAGATAGCAGAGCCTGTCCAACAAAACAGCAGCTTCAATACATGGGGCCAACACAGCCCGTAACTGGAAGAAAGCCGCAAGCTTCCTGCGATCATCCTCATACTTTTCCATATATGCTTCTATTGTTTCATCCGACACAGTGTCCTCAGATACGGCCAGTTTCTGGCAGGCCATCCTGA
Organism: Conchocele bisecta; assembly: GCA_029237695.1. Lineage (NCBI taxonomy): Eukaryota > Metazoa > Mollusca > Bivalvia > Lucinida > Thyasiridae > Conchocele > Conchocele bisecta. Next base: position 178,083,047 of record CM055265.1, read on the forward strand.
TGTAGTGCTTTGTGCCAGAGCATTTACGCTCCAGTTTCCGCAGTCCTTTCCACTCAACATTGGACAACCCAACTCGTTCGGCTATGATGACCTGCAGCAAGGCTCGGGGAAAGAACCTCTCTCCTTGTAACTGGAATCCACGATTCACAGGTTTATGGAAATGTATGAACAGTGCATGGAGTTTATGAAAAGTGAACATATTGAATGCACAGTGGAACCTCTCTACACCGGACAACAAGAAACATATGTGATCATAATTTTGATGTGTTTCTTGGTCATTTATCTCAGGTGATAATGCCTGTTCGTGATGGCATAGCACACAACTATGACTCAGAATGATGAAATGCCAGATTTACAGTGAAACCTCTCTAAACCGGACACCCTGGGAGCCTCCCAGGGTGTCCGATTTAGCGAGGTTTCACTGTATAGTGCATATATTTAGCACTGACATTTACAAATTACACAACTATGGGCTGTCATTTTTTACAAAAGACACACCTCTTGAGCGTGTTCTTTACGGAAGTTGTATCAAACAATTGACTGATACAAAGTATTGGCAGCACCATTCATGAGCAAATACATACATACATGTATGTACATATACCACTGGCTCTCCAAACACAGTAGGGTTGGGAACAGCATACAACATATAGTGGGGACGAAAATTGAGAGTTCGTTACCATGCTTGTGAAAGTTACTTTTTCAACAGTTTCCTATAGGTTTTGACCTCAGGAACAAGAATCCGAAGGTGCCCCAAAAATCTAATCTCGTTAAAGGTCATTTTTTGTGACCTTGAAAGGTCATTAGAGGTCAAACAGGGGAAACAATGCTAACTTTCTAGTGGAATGTCATAGAAAGCTACGGTTGGTGGCAGATGAAAGCATTGGACAATCCAAGCAACTTTTATTCTTTGGTCAATTGCATATGTTCAATAGTTTGACCTCTAGAGGTCAATAGAAGTCAATATATAGGCTAACAAGAAACGAGGCAAAGCCACGAAGGCCAGGTTTTTTCCAAGCATGGACACTTGGATAACATAATTATACCCACTTTTTGTAGACTAGATGGCCGTGGCCTGCATGTCGCGCCTTGGGGCGAGGCATGGACACTAAAAAAATAGATATAGTAGATGGAAAAACTTTAACGAAAAAACTTTAACTGGACACACGGACGTACAGACGGACGGACGTATGCCAAAATGCCGACGATATCGCGCTTTCCGCAAGCGGGTGTGACAATGATGATAAACACCCATGTGAAGTATCAAGGTAATGGGTGAAGCAGTTGCAGAGATATAAGTACACGAAAAAACTTTAACAAATAAATTCAAAGTAATTTGACCTTGACATTGCGCACAGGGGCCGCACGATTGGGGGTTATAGTGAAAATATGGACGATGATAAACACCCATGTGAAGTTTCAAGGTAATGGGCGAAGCAGTTGCAGAGATATAGTATAACAAAAAAGTTTTAACCAAAAAATTTAACCAGACGTACGTTAAAAAGTTAACGTTCAAAAAAATGGCAAAGTCAATTACGTAGAAATAATAGGGTGAACGTAAAAAAAATGGTCACATGTTGGATAGTTGTATGTGGTAGGCACCCCTTGGTTATGAAGCTGTGAAAGTTTGGTGGTCCTAGGTGGTACAGTACCAAAGAAATGGACTTAAAACACGAAAACTTAACATCGTAAACGCGAAAAGTTAACATTGAAAATAGCTAAGTCGACTGCGCGGAAAAAATGGGTCAAGTTAAAAAAAAACTAACATATTGGATAGTGATATGTGGTGGGCACCCCTTGATTATGAAGCTGTGAAATTGTTTGGTGGTCCTAGGTGGTACAGTACCAAAGAAATGGACTTAAAACACGAAAACTTTAACATTGAAAACGCGAAAACTTAACATTGAAAATGGCTAAGTCGATTGCGCGGAAAAATGGGTCAAGTAAAAAAAAAAGGTAACATGTTGGATAGTGATATGTGAATGGCACCCCCTTGATTATGAAGCTGTGAAAGTTTTGGTGGGTCCTAGGTGGTACGTACCAAAGAAATGGACTTAAAAACACGAAAACTTAACATTGAAAACGCGAAAACTTAACATTGAAAATGGCTAAGTCGATGCGCGGAAAAAAAAAAAATGGGTCAAGTTAAAAAAAAGTAACATGTGGATAGTGATATGTGGTGGCACCCCTTGATATGAAAGCTGTGAAAAAAGTTTGGTGGTCCTAGGGGGTGGTTACAGTACAAAGAAATGGGAAACTTAAACACGTTAAAACTTAACATTGAAAACGCGAAAAAACTTACATTGAAAATGGCTAAGTCGATGCTCGGAAAAAATGGGTCAAGTTAAAAAAAAAAGTAACATGTTGGATAGTGATATGTGGTGGGCACCCCTTGATTATGAAGCTGTGAAAGTTTGGTGGTCCTAGGTGGTACAGTAACAAAGAAATGGACTCAAACACGAAAACTTAACATTGATTGTGGACGCCGCCCGCCCGCCCGGCTTTCGCCAATCCAATAGCCTGGATTTTCAAAAAACCTGGCTAAAAATGGACAAATATGGGTGAAAACGCAATTTCTTAACAGAAGGTCATAGAAAGTTAATATTGGTGTCAAATGAAAGAATTTGATAATCCAAGCAACTTTTATTCTTCGGCCAATTTGATATGTCTTATATGTTGACCTCTAGAGGTCAATAGAGGTCAATATATAGGCAATAAAGGGACAAATAGGGGTAAAACATAATTTCTCAATGGAAAATCTTTGAAAGCTAATATTAGTGTCAAATGAAAGCACTTGATGATAATCCAAGCAACTTGTATTCCTTGCCCAATTTGATATGTTCAATATTTTGACCTCTAGAGGTCAATAGAGGTCAATATATAGGTTGAAAATGGTGAAATAGGGGTAAAATCCAATTTATAAATGGAGTGTCATAGCAAGCTAATATTGGTGTCAAATGAAAACGCTGAAGCAATCAAGCTTTTATACCGCGAGTACAATGAAAAATGTGACAGTGACAGTGTGACCTATTGGGGGGGGGGGGGGGGGATACAGTCAAAATGTCGGTCTCGATGGTAAAATCAGATCAGATTATGTGTGTGTTATACTTTCTACACATTGCTGACAGTCAACCCATACCCATTCTAACACAAGAAGCCATGCTTCTCTACTGGCATGTGCATCACCGTAAACATGGACATTTGCACAGTGGTGTACATACAAGGTTCTCTTCACAAGTATTGAGGCTTGGCGATCAGTTTCTTTGGAGGCTATCAAATAAATGCAACGTCGAGACCCTAAATGTGGAAAACGTATGAGAATGTCACGTTTCAGGCGTGTGTGATTGACAGTAGATACAGTGTCGCCAAGCAGAGTACGGTAATCATTTATTAAATCACGCATCGAGAAAACAGTGACCCCACTCGCTATGTCATCCTCTATTTTACTCATGATTTCCTCCTTTGCTACATCAGTTGTTGAAAACTCAACTCGTGCAGGCGATATCTTCCTAGTATATGCCCGTTCGTATGCAGTTAAGCACACGATGGTACTGTATATCCAAGGCAACGACATCACCTTGCTCAAACAGACCGATCAGTTTTGCGCACTTATGTAGATATTTTGTTAGATCTTCTTGACAAAATACACTTTTTGTTTTCTCAAAAGCAGATGTTGTACTGCGCGTTGATTTACGTTTCCTATTATTTTTGTTTGAGGTCACAACACGCTGAAGCCTACATTCGGAAAACAATTGTGTGCATGAATGATGCCATGATGCACTGTTTTCCTCCCATACCACATGATTTGCATTTTCGACATCGAATTCAATCGGCATCAAATTTAACTCTTTGAACCTGCGAGCCCTATCCACAAATTCTGAGTACACCGCGTTATGCCCTGAATGTTTACTCGACAGTGGACAATTCAGTTTCTCTTCAGTTTCTTTTTGGCAAATGGCACAGAGAGTCCAGTCCATAATCGTGACGGAAAGCGGAGCAAGTATTAAGGTCAAATACAATTAACAACCTGTCGGTTAAACACAATACATGTATATTATGGATCTTAATATTGAAAAGTCAAAACATTGATAGAACTGACGATAGTCAATAGATAGACGCAGACTGTTGCTGAAAGCGCAGTCTCAGACTGTTGCTGAAAGTGCAGTCTGCTAAATGCCTAATGTAAACTTGTATATTTCATTTGACTGAATCTCATTAACAACGCTATCGTTACGTTCGCCAAAATAACAGTAGATGCTGCTTTAACTGCAAATAATAAACGCAACTACATGTAGTCTCGTTTTCTAATGCGGTACAGAACTTGGATTCTATGGTTCTATGATGTCAGCCATGTAGACCTATATCAGATATAATGACATTAATGTATTTATATAATTATGTTTTACTAAATGACGAGAAGTGTAGGCCCTGATCAGAGTGCGTGGATGCGCATTTAAGCCAGTGATTTAAACAGTGCGGATTCTGCTCATTCTGTTCATGGTATTTGTCGTTTATTTTTCCATCGGACAACGCTGCATACTTATATTGTATAGAAGAAAACTTTAATACGGATTTTCGGACTACGCATTTTGTATCAGTGCTGTATGTGTTTTTCGAAACTTCTAGTTGTACCTTTATTGACCTCCAGATGTCACACTATCGAGTCTATTAATTGTATTGCAAATAAAAGTTGCTTGGCATGTTCCGTGCTTTCATTTGACACTAATATCAGCTGCCTATGACACTCCGCTGAGTTAAGAAGTCAGTTTTTGACCCGATTTCACCATTTATAGCGTATATTTGACCTCTATTGACCTCTAGAGGTCAAACTATTGACCATATAAAATTGGTCAAATAATAACAAATACTTGGCATGTCTAGTACTTTCATTTGACACCAACATTAGCTTTCTACGACATTCCGTTAACAAGTTAGTATTTTGCCAAAATTTGACCTCTCATGACCTTCCAAGGTCATGAAAAATGACCTTTAACGAGGTCAGATTTTTGGGGCACCTTCGGATTCTTGTTCCTGAGGTCAAAACCTATAGGAATCTGTTGAAAAAGTAACTTTCACAAGCATGGTAACGAACTCTTATTTTTATATAGTAGCTTGTCTCTACTAATAGCTCCATTACAGATTTACCTGCGAAAAGGTGGACACCCTGGAAACTGACTGCGAAGCCAGATTTCTTGCATTCTTCCCCAAACTGAAGTGTCGTTCTTGTAGGTATTTGCTAATAGGAAAACTGCAGCTTGTACCATTGTCACATGCTGGAAAATAACGTAATACATATCTACAAACACTATTTCGAGTCATTAATACTTCACAACCTTAAGTTGGTCACAAAGTGCATAGTACTAAACCTTAATAAACAATACATACTGGTTATGATGATGATGGTTATGGTTATTCATTGTCAATTCCTTATATATTTGGAAACCATAAACACTTGCATCCTTGTTAATACCACATTAAATGCATATATATGTTGCATGTATGTAACGTGGTGCTAACAGGCATACATGGGGCGTATGGGATATGCAACCAGTGTAGATCCAGATCAGCCTGTGCATCCGCACAGTCTGATCTAGATCTGCACCGTTCGCCATTACATCAATGATTACGGTTTCCAGAAATATAAGGAACTGAAAATGTATAACCATACTGACTATAACAAGAACCAAGAATAGAAGAAAAATGTCCATAAAGTGTATTTTATGCACATAATCTGAATGTATTCATGCTAGTTTTGGTATTAACATCTTAGCTTTTACATGGTCTTTAATACACACATTTCTGTGAAATAGAAAAATCCATGTTTTTTTTTTTACTAACCTGGCGTGTTCAAAAACTTCTCATCGACCAGGTGATAACAACAACCAACGCCACAGACAGCCGAGATGTCCTGGTTGTTGACGAACAGCTCCAACGTACTGCTACCCAGGTTACCACATGTGTGAAGGCCCGTCAGCAACATACGCAGTCTAGCACTGGCTGATTTCTCCTTACATGAAGAATCAAGAAGTTCATGTGATGTGATGGTACCCACCATATCATTAGCTTCATTTACCGCTAAAAGTTCCATTCTCTTATGTGTTAATCTATCACCAACAGCTAAACCACAGTTTGTGTCAATTTCATCTGCGGCTGTCTCCAGACAGGCACAAGATTCATTCCCGACACAGTATCTATTTAGCGGAATGTGTATGTGATCACGAGCAACTTTAGTAAAATCTGTACTTTTGTCAATGAATAAAGTAACTGGTATGTAGCATGGTGGCACCTGATGCTGATCGCCTAGAATGTGACAAGTACATTCCATATTTGATGCAACAGGATTAGATGTGACCGACGGATTTGATAAAATGCACTTACTCCTGTTTTCACTGGCATTTAAATGGGCTGTTCCCACACTCTGTTTGTCATCACCAGCCACCGGTGTACTGAATTTTGATTGTTTAATTTTCTTTTTCTCCTTCTTTGTGAATTGTTCTGACTGGGTTTTCATGCGTGCATTTAATGTCAAACCATGCCACTGCTTTTCTAACATATTCGTTCTGTTACCAGCAGCTAAACTATTGTCTTCTACAGCATCTATTCCCAAAACAGCAAGGTTATGCTGTAAATATAGGCTATTTCCAAGGTAACCTTTCCCACTACCCACGTCAATTACCTGAAATAGGCAAACACAAGATATATACTAAATTGTCTGTGACGGGGTAGGTGAACGTACCATCTGTAGTAATACATGCCTACATACTGGTACACTATTGGTTGGCTGCAGTACTCGAAACAGTACGCAAGGCTAGAAAATGCATAAGAATGACGAGGCTCGCTGAGGAATTCCTACTGTTTCAGAGCAAGACTTGCTATTAACGTGATAACAAAAGACACTAGACTGGTATTCTATTTATCTGGAAATGTGTTATGCCAACAAGTGCACATCTTTTGTGTTGTTGAAAGAAACATAAACGTGTTTATGTTGGATCATTAAACCAACATCATTTGAGTACTGACTTCATTCAACCAATGAAACATAGAGAAAACAGTTTTCAAATTCGGATTGCCTGTGGTTCAACATTATTGCTCGATACAGCACTGTGTTATCTTCAGCAAGTATATGGTCAATGTGTAGAGTTACCAGATAATGCATTAAGAACAAAGATGAGCGAGAGAAGTGGTGAACATGTTACAAGCTTAGTGTCACTTAGCTTACTACATGTTGTATGCATGTACATGAAAGACGTTGTGAAGAGAAGGATGCAACTTCTAAAACAAAAGGTTAACCCTTAAGACCGCTACTCACAACAATTGTTGTTGTTTTGTTTGTCGTCTGTTGTTGCTTTTATATGTTGCCTTATTTCTCAAAGGGAAATGATTCTGAAGTGCTGTCAAAGCATGTTCTAAATTATTCTAATGTGCTGTCAAAGCATGTATTTGATGATAAAAATGGAAAATAGAAAGCAGACGACAAAAAGATTAAGATAGCGGTCTAAGGGTTAATGATGTTGAGTGGTCAGAATACATTTACATGTAGCTCTGTCTGCTCATTGAACACAGAGAAAACAAGAAAATGTAGGCTATTGGCAAACAAACACTCCCAGTTGCAGATTGGAAATTCCAGCAAAGTTAAGTGGACACACACACGGACGGGCACACAGTCCGAAGTTCCGAACACGATATGCCCACGGCTCTACTGAGACAGGGGCCATAAAAACAAAGTACTCTGCATTTCACACACAACAGTCCAAAATGTCCATGATGGCTAAAAGAATTCAATAGAATAAATAACATATCACGCCTTACCATGTCGCATTTGGTGGCCGCTGCCATGAAGGCACAAACGCCTGACATCACCTCCACTTCATGGGCTTTCTTCTCATTCATGAACGACTTGATAAATGTATGTCTGTCCAGACATTCCGCACTAAATGCATTGAAAACTTCATCAACACTGACAGACAGGCCGCTACTGTCAATACTACACCTTAACGCACCCTCATAGAAGTTACTAACTGATTTGTGTTTCCATACATGTCCTTCTGCCATTGGGTCAGTTTCCGCTTCCACAGTAGTGTGTGTCACCTCACAAATTTCTGTATGGTCACCTTTCAACTGATCAATCCCAATTGTACTTGAACATGTAATCGCAATGTTAGCAATGTCATTATCAGTATTTATGTGGAATTTTTCACACATACCTTTTTCCAAATGGGTTATGTGTGTCTTGTCAGAAATTTTACAAACACCAAGCAGAGGAAGAGATGATAATTCGTCTTCAGTAAAAGACAACAGCTCTGATTGTATTTTATCCGGCAGTAGTGATTTCCAATGTTGTTCTGCAATGAATTCAGATGAATGGGCATTAGCCAGTGGCAGGTATGTTGATAAAAAGTCTACTACTTCATGCAACTTCTGAGTGACTGATGACAACATTGCCTGTTTGCCGACTGTTTTGTTCCGATGAGCTGCCATCAGTACCATATACTGTCTGTAACAACATAGAGAAAGTGATTATAGACTTACATGTATATGTGGCTGTGACTGGAGAAATGGGGTTTATGGGATTTGTGACCAGTGTAGCTCCTGATCAAATGGCAAACAGTGAAGATCCTTATCAGACTGTGCAGATGCACAGGCTGATCTGGATCTATAGTATAAGTATACTGGTTGAAAAACCGTAAGCCCTGTTTCTCCAGCAAGTCACAAATATACACATGGCCACCATCACAACCAACAAACTACAATCACAAAAGGTTTCATACTAAGTATTTGACTGTGACTTTGGATTAGGCATTATATAGTGAAGGTGCTATTTGAGGTACCTGGAAGAAAGTGTTTCCCCGACTATAGGTTACATGCATGTTCAGCATGTTCAGATTTCCCGTAGTTTTTCGCAATACCATGAAGTAAATCTCGCTTGTCATTAGTTGTTGTTGTCGACGGAAAAGGACAAGAAACCACAGCCGTTGTCAAAGTCAATTATCAGTTAGTTATTAGTTACGTGGGTCACTCAGATGTAAATGGCTGTGGAGCCGCCACCGTACACGGTCATACATCTCGCGTTTTGGTTGGTCAACTTGTTATTAACAAAGTTATTAACAAATTTCTTCTTGCTTACGTCGGACTAACGTCAGACGATATTTGTAACGTCATGACCACTTAGATGCTGTGGCCCGATATAGGTACCACCTATTACATATTAAATCAGATAAATTTCTCGCGTTTTTGTTGGTCAACTTGTCAGGTAATATGGCTCCATAGTGTCTGTCAAGCATACTTTATCAACAAAGCTCAAATCAAAATACCGGTGGGTCGAATTTAAAAAAAAAATTAAATCTCCGAAAACTAGCCATAGTGACTGGAAATGATCTAACTTAAGAAAACAAGATCAATTTGTGCCAAGTTATTAACAAATTTCTTCTTGTTTACGTCGGACCGACGTCAGGCTATATTTGTAACGTCATGACATCTCACCGTTTGGCGCCATATTTCTACGACATTATAGTGTCATTGACGTAATTTGTTGATAATTTGATACTTAGATGCTGTGCTCTGATATAGGTACCACCTATTGCATATTAAAAAGTTATCTTCAGGTACATGTTGATTTGAAGAGATAAATGTTCCATTAACATGAAGTTTGAAGGAAATTGGGATATTTGATTGATTTGATTGATTTTTAAATGCACAACTCCCTGCACTGCAGCACTAGCGGAAGAAACAGAAAGTTGATGTGTTTGCGTTCTGGCTGTAAGTCACCACTCGTTACAGACAGCACATTCCGTATAGGAGAAGCAAGAGGGGGTGTGGGGGGTGCAAAATATCCAGGGAAAAATGGTCGTAAATTATTTGGCATGAACGTTCTGAGTGTAAGCAGAAACATAAAATAAAAGTCTATGTTTTTGGTCTAAGAGGTCAGGAAACATCATCTTCGTTCCAGAAGGGGTAGAGTGGCGAATAGTCATAACTTGACTCTTCAGACAAGTCCGTAGTCCAATTGCTGTACAGGGTTCATACCAGTTATCCAGACAATCAGTTTATCGGACATATGAAAATACCTGTTAATTAAGCGCATTCGTTTGATCCGAATTTGCAATTAATACATCTAAGTCACGCAGGTGCTTTCTGTTCTCCATGCCAGTGTGAAGAATATATCGTCACAGTAAACATTTTAGTAAAATTTGCTGAAAACATTTCCCAACTTTGTTCACAAGTTGTTTACAACGTCAAAAGTCGTGACGGGGCTCAATCGAGTGCGCACATTACGTCATTGCAGAGGTGTTGTCAAATAGGCGAAGGGCGACTGATTTTTCTGCAGAACTATGTTGTTTACTCTGGTTTACAGGCGATCAAATTATGATTTCAATGCGAGAATACAAGTTATAAGACGAGATTATATGTTTGTCCGGATAACTGATTGCCAATGTTAATTTTGGGGCATATTCAGTCAAACTTTCCGGAATATTCAACGCAGTTCAAAGACGTTTGTGCAGGTAAAATGTCATAACGTTCTGACATCAGTAAATGATGTAAATTGTGTGACATCACATGCGTGTTTGCAACATCACATTTGTTTCGGCTAATGTTGCGCATCTGGTAGTGTAAACAACATGGCGAGCAGCATACTGGATCAGCATAGCAAAATTGGTCTTAAAACTTGAAGCAGAACTATCCAGTGAGATCATGGCAGGTTAGTTTCTTTGTTTAACAGTTAATTTAGTAAATAAGACAGCTATTCCATCAGCAGGGTCTGAGGATTTTACACATTTTGACTATATTCGGAATAACTTCTTACAAAACTATCGGATTGTGATAAAATTTTGGCACATTGTAGCAATTAATCAGCTTGTTCATTCCAAAATCCACAATAGGTTATTATGACGTACGCATGGCTAAATTTGACGTGAATTTCGCATTAGCCGATGCGCAGAATTAGCCGAAATAACAGTACATAGTGTAATGTCGTCTATTTCTAACATTAACAGTCGCTCCTCAATTATATAGAACGACAATAAATTAATGTCAAGTTGTCAATAAGATACAACTTTACTTTTAAGTTTACTTTACAAAATAAGTTTGCAGAACTGATCAATATTGTTGTTGTTGTTGTTTCTATCAGGACCAATAACTCGAGTTTTGTTGAAAAAGGATAAGTATAAATTGCGTGTTGCGTATCTACCTTAGGATTTTTATTATGGACGCTGGCATCTCTGCCAATGTATGTATCCACATCTACACTTGTCTCATGGTTCCGGTACTTATCTATTGTGTGTGGTCAAATGTAACTTCCTCGTTCTCCCACACTTTATCTAGTCACGTTTTATTGGCACATAGACGCTTTTTAAATGAATGTCGTTGCATGAAGTAGTATATGGGAGTCAAAATGATACGGGTTTAAAAACACTATATACATACATATAAAAAATAAATAAAAAATCACCAAGGGGGGTAGGCTCACCAACAATCGCCAAAAACATGAGAATATGGTATTATGACAATGAGAATTTGTTTTCTGTCGTCTTGTTTTTTTCTTTCGTATGTATCCACAATTGGGACGAAAACATCCACAATCGTACTACCAACTACCCACCCTAGTATCCACAATTTGGATGAAAACATCGTGTTGTGTACTACCACCTACCCAGTCCGAGCATCCACTATTGGGATACTAGTATACACAATTGGGACGGTCAACAATGGTATTTTGTCTAGGCAATTTGCGACAATGTCGTATTTTTATCCATTTTTGGGCGTGAGAAATCCACAATTGGGACGCGAGTATCCACAATTGGGACACGATATCCATAATTACACCCGTAGTACAAAAGACGACGTTTTGGTCTCAATTGAGGATATTCCAACCCAACCTAGTATCCACAAGATGTGGAGGGAAGTTCGCCACCTACAAGACTCTATGGCAACATCGCTCGAACAGGTGTCCCGTGGGCCCGGAAGATAGAACGTACCACATAGGGTGGCAAGAAGAAGGCTGCGACCAGGAAGAGGATCCTGGTACTGGAGAGGAGGGTGGTAGAGTTGGAGGAGGAGGTGACTAGACTACGGGATGGAAAACCTCGCAAGGGAGCGAGATACGAGAACGTCGAACACGACGACGTCGAGATGATTGGACAGATCTCGATATGTAGAGAGAGAGTGGGGATTCCCCACTTTTCCAATACAAATATAGAAGACTTTTCTTTCCAACCAAATAAAATAAAAATATAGGGGTTTCTCTTTTTCTCTTTTTCCACTCCGTTTTACTACACGATTGTCCCCCCCACTACATTCTCCGAAAGGTCCCTTCGCTATCGGAGGTTCCCCTTGGCGCAGAGGTGGTTGACCACCCCCCCCCAGAATATCCGATTCTTCCTACACGATTGTCCCCCCCTCTCACAAAATGGCTACTACATGTAGAACGGGTCATGACTACCATAGTGCTGGTGTACGGAGTCGCTAGTTTCGTTTTTTACCTTCGGCGTACCGGACTGTCGGGTGGAGTGTACAACCTGGACGTCGGGGTCTGTTTTGCTCTTCCAGAGTCCACGTGCATCTAGAGCCACGAATGAGAACAGTATTCTGCAGACCGTGTACGCTGCCAGAGAGAACCCCAGCCACCACTTCGTATTCTCTACGGTTCTCCAGATTTCGTGTACCTCCCGCTCGTCTTTCTTCGAACACCCCCCCCCTTTTTTGTATATGTATTTATATAGTGTGTTTAAACCCGTATCATTTTGACTCCCATATACTACTAATGATCATTGTTTTTATTTGAATAATAATGTAATAAGTGCCACCCATGACGGCATTATTGAACTATATTTTAATCTGTGTTAATCAGCCTTTGTTGAATTCAGCGCTGAGCGGTTGCCCGGCCCGATCTGCTCAGGTGCGCTCGATAATTTACACAAAAAAAGACATATAATTGTTGTTAGTATTGCATTAAAGTGATTAAAATTTCTAAAGTGATCATGAAACATAATCATTTACTCAATGCAATGACAATATATGGTACAAACACTTGCTAACGTACGTAGAAGCAACATCGAACAGCCTTTGTGGCATTTGTCAGCCTTTGTGGTGTTTAGGGTGACCGATTTGAATTGCACATATCGTTCAATTTGACTGCTTTTGTGGTAGGCAGTTCTATGTATCGACCACTCGGTTTGTGCAATAGCACTTTCGAATATTCAGACGATTCCTTTTCTTTTTAAATGTGTACTACTGACTCTTGAATAAAGTCGGTTGAGTTTGACATGATCCAAGTATTCAAAATCAGCCATGGCTACGACAAAATAGACATGGGAAAGATGTTCACAATGAGCACGCATTAGTAATTAAGCCACTATAGGTAACACACTAAACTTTTCAAAAAACCATCAAATACAATCCTCAGAAGAAGTGTATTTGGCAACAGGGTAGTGGACAACTGGAATGACCTACCAAATAGTATTGTAACAGCTCCCTCAGTAATCTCTTTCAAAAGCAGGTTTAGCAAACATTGGGGGTTCATCCTACAATATTCAAGCCGTTATTAAACTATTACATTGAATCAACCATACGATCGCCAGGATTTTCCATGGGGTTCGACTACCGAAGGCAATCGCCGATGGCTGGAGGTGGAAATAGCACGAGTCCCCTCTCGTTGTGTCGGGTGGTTCGGTGGTCCTCCCCCGGAAAAAGTTTTGATTTCCACATGCAATTTCCGGCGTTCTAATGCATCTTAGAGATATAATTTCCAATAGTAATACTTGTAGTAGTAGTATATATTAGCGTTAATGAGTCACGTTGGTGTGCTAAATAAAGTTTTAAAAATCTTTGTACGAACATTTTTATCGGACGAAGTTTAGTGAAACGGTCCACCGGACCGTGCGATAAACATCGTCTTCCTAGAATTTTTCAAGCGCCTAAGTAATGTTGATGATCCTGCAAGTTTAAATCTGAACAGCGGTAGGTTTTTCCATCAAAACGTTGTTATGCTTTATATTGATTCATGAATAACGTCTCCCAATATTTTCAAAGACCCATATTATGCCACATTTTAACAATTTATTGCATATAGTAATATAATTAGCGTACATCCGTTAGTAGCGTAAGCAGTTTAACCTATATTCGTGTATTTCCTAACTTCGTGCGTTTCAATTGAAGATTGAATTAACGTGTTTAGCCAGTGTGATTAACAGTAAGCACTATTATTTTAGTAAATAATACTGCTATTCCATCAGCAGGGTTCTGAGGATTTTACATATTTTGACTATATGGTGAATAACTTGTTATCAAATCTATCAGAATGTGGTAAAATTGTGCCACAGTGTAGCCATTAATCAGCTTGTTTATTCCAAAATCCACATATTTTATAATTTATGACGTATGCAAGCCTAAAGTTGACGTTAATTGCGCATTAGCCGATGCGCAGAAGTAGCCAAAATGACAGGTATACGTATTTATAGTTTCTGGAAGTCGGACTGCAGATTATACCCCCAATTCTCATGGATTTGTGCCTTCTCATTGATTCATGTCCCTAGAAAACAAGTGAATAAGCATATGCTAAGAATAGTGTTAATTGAAAATTACAGTTACATACAATTGTGATTTACCACTTCTTTTTGTCGAGCCCGCTTGCGGAAAGCGAGACATAGTGATCACAATGACGTCCGGGTGTCTGTCCGTCCATCCGTCCGAAATCTGCGTTAAAGTTTTTAAATACTTTATATCTCTGCAGTCCTAAGTCATATTTGTGGAGCGTGTGGTCGAGCGGTCTGAGGCGTCGGACTGCTGATCTTACGGTCGTGGGTTCGAGCCTCACCGGAGGCGTGCGTTGTGTCCTTGAGCAAGACACTTTATCCACACTGCTTCAGTCCACCCAGCTGTACATGGGTACCGGCTAAATACCGGGAATCTCGATTGTATTTGATTGTATGTACATCTACTTATGAATAAAATATGATCATGCACAACATTGCAATATCAATTAAGGGAAGACACTACGAAATGGGCCGAAGAAACTGACAAAGTTCATATAAGCATATGCTTATATCCGGTCTTTAAACACTGTATGTATGTATGAATATTGACTTGAAACTTATTATGCTTATTATTAGTCATGATCCATATATTCATGCTATATCCCACTCATGCGGCCCCTGTGCCCAAGGTCAAGGTCAAAGAAGTTTGCGTTCCGATCTCTGCAGTCCTAGGTCATATTGACTTCAAACTTCATATACGTATTAGTCATCATCCATATATTCATGCTGTATCCCACTCATGCGGCCCCTGTGCCCAAGGTCAAGGTCAAATGACTTAGAAGTTTGCATTCCGAAAACTGTGTTAAAGTTTTTAAATACCTTATATCTGTGCAGTCCTAAGTCACATTGACTTCAAACTTCATATGCTTATTAGTCATCATCCATATATTCATTCTGTGTCCCACTCATGCGACCCCTGTGCCCCTATGTCAAGGTCAAATGACTTAGAAGTTTGCGTTAAAGTTTCTGTCAAAATTTGCGTTAACGTTTTCACATACATGTACCTACTATCTCTGTAACCGTAGGTCAGATTTGCTTGAAACTTTTTATACTTATTGGGCATCAAACTTCAAATAAATACACTCTGAGATCATCAAATGCCTCGACGGGCCGCGGCCATCTGGTTCTACATACTTCTTTAATCTGAAGAGGGTCTGTTCGCGAATTCACCGAATTCAACTAAAAGCACTGGGGTAATCTATCTACAACAATTTGCCTCCGATATGTTATCTACGGCTACAATTTGGCCCATTCAAAAAATGTGAGCAACCGAAGTGCGTACACAAACCTGCTGCATGTAAATCAAAATTTAGGAAACTGTATATTTTATACCTTTAAACAAATAATCTTTGATGTAGATGTAGAACTGGTAAATTGCCCAAAATAATAGAACAAGGTATTCATTTTCCCATGAAAGCCATCTTTGCTATTGTTGTTCAACATTCAACATAACGAAATGAAGCTTTCAAATTTACAAGATATACATGTAAATGTCAGATAAACACCTTGACACGGTAAAATAACCAATATGTTGACTATAACTGTATGTTCTTTATTAATAATTTATTAATACAGCTTTGGCCCCGTGCAGGCACCGGGGCGGGATCAACTGATCCTGAGAATAGTGCTGCAGTAGCCATTGCTTGTCGTAAAAGGCGACTAAACTGGCTTAACGATTGGGTTCATACTTTCCGGAACCCACTATACCGGATTTGGCCCTCATGTACATTTTTGGCTTTCTTGTATGTGAGAGTTGAGTCAGGCTATGCCCCATATATAAAAGTAAGATTAGCGCTAATCCTATTACTTTTAGGGGATGGGATAAATGATGCTGGTGTGGCGAGGGCCTGGCACCAGATCAGGTTGTTCTAATTTCAGGACTGAATATATATTTTGATTGTAAATATTGAGTTCTGAAGTTGGGATTTACCCCCCTCGGACAGGTGGATACGGGACTCGACCCCGTTGACCCGTCTGCGTGTAGACTCCCTGAGGCTTGTACCTCTATGTCAGAAAAGCGGACGTTAAACCCTATTCACTCACTCACTCACTCATACAGCTTTGACAGTTTTATATCGCTATAAACATATCAAACACGCCGGATAACCGATTACAAAAATCACTCTTCCATGCGTTACATTAAAGAGATTAAAGGTGTTAAATTGCTACCCTCGTGAGTGGTATGGAGTGAGGTAGCTAATTTGTCGGCGTCGGTGGAGGCGGCGTCAACATTTCACGTTAAGTTTTTGCGTTTAGCTCAGTTTCCAGAAAACTTTAAGTCCTACGACCTCCATACTTGGTATACATCAACACTGTGGTGTAACCATCTCACACAGAGGGAGCCCATGTGACCTTCATCTACTTTTCATGGTTCATTGACCTACTTTTCACATGCATTCAACGTTAAGTTTTTGCGTTTAGCTCTGTTTCTAAAACTTAACGCTCAGGTTAATTCATTGTAACTTATGTTTCCCGCAATGGAATGCTTTAATATTCCATACATGCATTTGTTACAACATCTCGCATCATTCTACAGAAATCCCATGGTGCCCGCTAATCCCAAAGGTCAAGGTCACTGAAATTTCCGTGTTTGGAAAAGTTAATGCTCGGTTTAATTCCCTTGATGGAATGCTTCGGTATACATCAACACTGTGGTGTAACCATCTCACACAGAGGGAGCCCATGTGACCTTGACCTATTTTTCATGGTTCATTGACCTACTTTTCACATGCATTCAGCGTTAAGTTTTCGCGTTTAGCTCTGTTTCTAAAACTTAACGCTCAGGTTAATTCATTGTAACTTCTGTTTCCCTCAATGGAATGCTTTAATATTCCATACATGCATTTGTAATAACATCCCACATCATTCTACAGAAAGCCCATGGTGCCCGCTAACCCCAAAGGTCAAGGTCACTGACTTAGAAATTTCCGTGTTTGGAAAAGTTAACGCTCAGTTTATGCTTTAATATTCCATACATGCATTTGTAACAACATCCCACATCATTCTACAGAAAACCCATGATGCCCGCTAACGCAAAAGGTCATGGTCACTGACTTAGAGAAATGTCCGTGTTTGGAAAAGTTAACGCTCAGTTTATGCTTTAATATTCCATACATGCATTTGTAACAACATCCCGCATCATTCTACAGAAAGCCCATAGTGCCCGCTAACGTCAAAGGTCAAGGTTACTGACTTTGAAATTTTCGTGTTTGGAAAAGTTAACGCTTAGTTTATGCTTTGATATTCCATACATGCATTTGTAACAACATCCCACATCATTCTACAGAAAACCCATGATGCCCGCTAACGCAAAAGGTCAAGGTCACTGACTTAGAGAAATGTTTGTGTTTGGAAAAGTTAACGCTCAGTTTATGCCTTTAATTTTCCATACATGCCCATTTGTAAGAACTCCCAATCATTCTACTGAAAGCAATAGTGCCCGCTAACGTCAAAGGTCGAAGGTCACTGACTTTGATATTTTCGTGGTTTGACGAAAAGTTAACGCTCAGTTTATGCACTTTTAATATTCCATACATGCACTTTGTAACAACATCCCGGCATCATTCTACAGAAAGCCCATGGTGCCCGTTAGCCCCAAAGGTCGAGGTCATCGAATTATAATTTTTCGTGTTTGGAAAAGTTAACGCTCTGTTTATGCTTTGATATTCCATACATGCATTTGTAACAACATCCCACATCATTCTACAGAAAGCCCATGGTGCCGCAAACCCCAAAGGTCAAGGTCGCTGACTTGGAAATTTCCGTGTTTGGAAAAGTTAACGCTCAGTTTATGCTTTAATATGCCATACATGCATTTGTAACAACATCCCGCATCATTCTACAGAAAGCCCATGGTGCCCGCTAACCCCAAAGGTCAAGGTCGCTGACTTAGAAATTTCCGTGTTTCGAAAAGTTAACGCTCAGTTTATGCTTTGATATTCCATACATGCATTTGTAACAACATCCCGCATCATTCTACAGAAATCCCATGGGCC
Source organism: Conchocele bisecta (assembly GCA_029237695.1). Lineage (NCBI taxonomy): Eukaryota > Metazoa > Mollusca > Bivalvia > Lucinida > Thyasiridae > Conchocele > Conchocele bisecta. Next base: position 178,101,570 of record CM055265.1, read on the forward strand.
CGCTAACCCAAAGGTCAAGGTCACTGATTAGATTTCCGTGTGGGAAAGTTAACGCTCAGTTTATGCTTTAATATTCCATACATGCATTTGTAACAACATCCCACATCATTCTACAGAAAGCCCATGGTGCCCGCTAACGCCAAAGGTCAAGGTCACTGACTTTGAAATTTTCGTGTTTGGAAAAGTTAACGCTCAGTTTATGCTTTAATATGCCATACATGCATTTGTAACAACATCCCGCATCATTCTACAGAAAGCCCATGGTGCCCGCTAACCCCAAAGGTCAAGGTCGCTGACTTAGAAATTTACGTGTTTCGAAAAGTTAACGCTCAGTTTATGCTTTGATATTCCATACATGCATTTGTAACAACATCCCGCATCATTCTACAGAAAGCCCATGGTGCCCGCTAACGCCAAAGGTCAAGGTCATTGACTTTGAAATTTTCGTGTTTGGAAAAGTTAACGCTCAGTTTATGCTTTAATATGCCATACATGCCTTTGTAACGACATCCCGCATCATTCTACAGAAAGCCCATGGTGCCCGCTAACCCCAAAGGTCAAGGTCACTGAATTAGAAATTTCACCGTTGTTTCGAAAAGTTAAAATTAACGCTCAGTTTATGCTTTGATATTCCATACATGCATTTGTAGCAACATCCCGCATCATTCTACAGAAAGCCCATGTTGCCCGCTAACCGCAAAGGTCAAGGTCGCTGAATTAGAAATTTCCGTGTTTGGGAAAGTTAACGCTCAGTTTATGCTTTAATATTCCATACATGCATTTGTAACAACATCCCGCATCATTCTACAGAAAGCCCATAGTGCCCGCTAGCCCCAAAGGTCAAGGTCACTGACTTAGAAATGTACGTGTTTGGAAAAGTTAACGCTCAGTTTATGCTTTAATATTCCATACAGCATTTGTAACAACATCCCGCATCATTCTACAGAAAGCCCATGGTGCTCACTAACCCGAAGGTTATTACAAGCTCCTTATGTACTATAAAACTGCGCCAGGCGGGACATCTTGCTCCGCGGAGCTCTTGTTAATGCTTCAAACAACCTTTTTCAAACTGTGTCAGTAGCTGAAAATACTGTATTTAGGTGTTAGTGTACAATGGTGTCAGCTAATTCTGCGCACCTAAGGCTTTCCAAGGCAATTTAAATGTCATTAACATTCCCATATTCAGTAAAACATTTCCTGAATATTCAACAAATTTCAAAGCAGTCTGTGCAGGTAAAATTTCATAACGGTCTGACGTCAGTAAGTGACGTAAATTGTGTGATGTATGACAGCACATGCGTGATTGCAACGTCACATTTTTTCTGCTAATGCTGCGCATAATGGTAGTGTAAACACAAATGGTGAACAACATACTGGATCAGCATAGCAAAATTGGTATTAAACTTAGTTGAACAGTTAATTTAGTAAATGACACAGCTATTCCATCAGCAGGGTCTGAGGACTTTACACATTTTGACTATATTCTGAATAACCTAAAATTGTGCCACAGTGTAGCAATTAATCCGCTTGTTTATTCCAAAATTCACATATTTTATTATGACGTACCCAAGGCTACATTTGACATGAATTGCACATTAGCCGCTGCGCAGAATTAGCCGAAATGACAGCATTTTTGGCGGACCTCGCAGAATAAGCCGTACTGTCCATGTATTGAATTTATACTGTAAATTAACACCATTTTCCTTGTTAAAGGTACAGTAGCCTATTTCACCAACATTGCAAAGTATACTTTACTAGCAAAGTATACTTTGAGGGAGTAATCATTTATTTTTCCTGAAATGCATTATTTCATATAGAACTAACAAATGCATATATTTCATGATTAAAAGTATGCAGAATTATTATACTGAATTTATTACATTATCACAGCCAAATTGGCTGTGATAATGTAATAAATTCAGTATAATAAAAATCAATAAATTTATCATAAAATTGAAAATTTCTCCCTCAAAGTATACTTTGCTACTAAAGTATACATTGCAATGTTGATGAAATTGGCTACAGGTACATGCCCACTCAGTAGGCACAAAATGTTCTTTATAGGAATTAAATCAGATAGTTTTGTATATTCTGTAGATATGACATTTTCTGGCAAAACAAACATTCATTCACCATTACCCCACGTATTGATTGGCATTATTATACATTTTATATCGGACGTAAATTTTCACACTGGTATCAGGGGCGATAACCGTGTTTCCTTTAAATGTTAACGGACATTACTATTTATTCTTTGTATTTATTTTTTGATGTGCAATGATCATGCTTTATAATCTGTTGAAAATATTCTTTTTTCAGGTGACGCATTTAATTAGAACATTTTGTGCCTACTGAGTGGGCATGTGCCTTTAATTCTGTTCAGATCAGTCAAATTACCGGTACATCTCCACCCTGTTTTTATCTGTAAGTATCTTCAATCATGGTTACTGTATTTGTGTGGCTGTGACGGGAAAAATGTGGCTTATGACATTTTCTAGTCTTCACCTGCTACATGTATGTCACTATTGCAGCCTACTACATGTATGTCACTATTGCAGCCTACTACATGTATGTCACTATTGCAGCCTACTACATGTATGTCACTATTGCAGCCTACTACATGTATGTCACTATTGCAGCCTACTACATGTATTTGCAGCCTACTACATGTATATCACTATTGCAGCCTACTACATGTATGTCACTATTGCAGCCTACTACATGTATATCACTATTGCAGCTACCTACATGTATATCACTATGCAGCCTACTACACTATTGCAGCTACTACATTGTATGCACTATCAGCCTACTACATTATGTCACTATTGTCACTATTGCAGCCTACTACATGTATGTCACTATTGCAGCCTACTACATGTATGTCACTATTGCAGCCTACTACATGTATGTCACTATTGCAGCCTACTACATATGCTATTGCAGCCTACTACATGTATATCACTATTGCAGCCTACTACATGTATGTCACTATTGCAGCCTACTACATGTATGTCACTATTGCAGCCTACTACATGTATGTCACTATTGCAGCCTACTACATGTATGTCACTATTGCAGCCTACTATGATTCACATGCGCCTACTACATGTATGTCACTATTGCAGCCTACTACATGTATATCCTATTGCAGCTACTTACCACTACATGTTATGTCACTATTGCAGCCTACTACATGTATTCACAATGTATGTCACTATTGCAGCCTACTACATGTATGTCACTATTGCAGCCTACTACATGTATGTTGCTTTCTAGGAGCATGCCGTGTTTTGCTAACTGAATGGCAGATAGTGCTGGCCCTGATCAGACTGCGCGGCTGCGCAGGCTGATCTGGGACAGCACTGGTCGCAATTGCCATAGCAGGCCTCGACAAATTCTTACTTTTCCACTCGGAATTAATTTCAGCTCATACATTCCTACCATATTTATTTTAATAGTAGCCCCTCTCTAATAGTAGCCCCCTTCCCATATTTTCAGTAAAAATAAGTTATTTTCACATTGTATAGTCATTTAAAACATAAAAAATTATACCAATTTTAACCACGTTATATATGTTAATATACATACATATATACTACCAAATGTGACATTAATACAAGATACAAGAATTACTGAAGAAAATGGGCTAAAAAAGGAGATTCCTCCTTACTTCAGAGCCCAGAAACCATCATAGAGATCATAGAGATAATAATAATACAGTAACAAATTCAGAACATTGCATAGCCCCGGGGTGTTTATTAGAATAAATACGCTATATGTTTTAATGTTTATGCCACACTGTCTTTTCAAATTACCACTCGTCCAGATTAACAATTCACGATTGGACAAGTGGATTTGTCGAGGCCTGATAAGCCCCATTTCTCCAGTGACAGCCCCATGATGATGTTTGTCTTGTACAGGGATAGATGTGAGCGAACATGGAGGGAGCATCCTCGTTGTTGAAGAGTTTGATTCAAGCGGCCGCCCAGTACTGCAGCCACAGGACCGAGCAGAATCTAGTCTTCCTGCAGCGCCAAATTGATGTGAGTGATTTAGCCTTTCTCATTACACTCTCATGGATGTGGCCTAGGGATTAGAAGTTGAACACAGCATTCGGCGTGTTTCGGTTTTCATCGGTATAACTATATATATATATATAGAAGAACAAGGCTTCTAACTTTGGTCTGACATGACCTCGTATTATAACAAATAACATGTTTAAAATGGTAATTTTCTATTTGTTCTATGTATTACTGCAGGGTAACGATACTTCTCAAATGATCATATAAACTTGCCACTACAATATTGACTTTTAGAGCCGTAAACACATTATTTCATTTGTTATGATACGAGGTTGTGTCCGACCTAGGAAAAGCAGCTGTATATACTTGAAGGATTGCTTTAATATTTTGCGCTGTGATACATGTGAACATATACTACAGTGTGCATGCCCAAAGTCTTCACTTGCACTTCAATACTGGAAATGGAGGGCTCATTCACCGTCGTAGACATAAAAATACTTTCATAGTATTTCCATTCCACTTGTCTTTCGGATGAGACATGAAATCAAGATCCTGTCTGTATATGTGGTTGTGACTGGAGAAATGTGGCTTATGGGTTTTGCGACTAGTGTAGCTCCAGATCAGCCTGTGCATCCGCACAGTCTGATCAGGATCTACACTCTTCACTATTCCATCAGTCACAGCCACATATGACCATACCTGTTGCTGTGACATAAATTAATTGTTTCACCTTTCCCATGGGCGCTGATCTACTTAACTCTTTGCATGCTAGCAGCGAAAATATCCGCCAAACGAATTCGGAGTATATTTTTTATTTCTCTCTGTAAATACATGTATGTCTTGAAATTTCATTAGAATTGAGTCCTCAGGACTCAATTCTAATGAAATTTCAAGACATATGATATTTATAGGGAGAAATAAAGGAAAATACAATGAATTGTCGGCTGCTATTTTTGAACTATTTATAGCCCACAAATTTCCCAGCATGCAAAGAGTTAATATCTTTGAATATTGGTGATGAGGACAGCTGCATGACATGATGGTGTTCTAAGCTTTACTATCATTCTGACAAATCTCATTACACCAATCTGTTATTTCAGGTTTTGATCAGTAAAACCAGTCGCGGGTGTTCACTGAAGTTTTTTTCTCCGGTTGATGTGTTACCGGCCGAATGCCTGACTTGTTTGGTGAACCTGGTGGGTGACTCTGGCACAAAGTCTACACTACTCCTCAAATGTCTGCTCCTGATCAACAACTTAGGTATGTTGCATGTATTAACCCTTTGGCAAATTAAATTAATTTACTGAATATCATCCCCACCCGCCCCTAAAGCAATAATGCCCGATTAATTTTGTATTTATATATATTTTAAAAAAATCATTAAAGGTACCGGTACATGCCCACTCAGTAGGCACAAAATGTTCTTTTTATCCGAGACATTTTCTGGCAAAATAAAAACTAATTCACCATTACCCCACATATTGATTGACATTATTATGCATTTTATATCAGACGTAACTGTCCACACTGATACCACCACGCGTCGCTATCAGTAAAATAAATATTACTAAATGATTATATCTGTATAGTGGGCACTTGTAATTTTTAGAACTGGTGGCATAGTAACACAATTACACACTTGCTTAATTCATATAAAGAACATTTTGTGCCTACTGAGTGGGTATGTATCTTTAATTATTTGGGGGGGGGGGGGTGTTTACTACATTTTTTAATAAATTTCAATAAAAAATAAGTCGCTCACCCGCCCCATTTTCTTCCAAAATTTAGATGTTACATATACATATATTCAGTAAATTAATGCTGATTTAAATTTTGTTGTCTGCTGTTTATTTTCCATTTTTCTCATGGAAATGATTCTAGAATTCTGTTAAACCATGTTTAATCATGAGTAACCTCCTGAGAATGACCTCTGGGACATCCTTGATGTTTGATTTGGCAGCGTTAGACGTCACATTGCTTAGTTTAAACTAAACAATGTGGTGTCATATCGACAAACTCTTTCCATGGATAATTTTCTCTGAAATTCACAATTCTTTCAATTTTAATACCGTTACATATTGCATTACTACATACAAAAATGCTGAAAACAATTGTTTTGGTAGCTTGAATTTTAATTGAGTTGAAATTTTTGCTCGGCAATTTTGAAGATTTGTCTACTCCTGTATTCACTGGCCTTTATGTGTGTGACAGTTTCAGACAACCACATCCGCCTGGCTCTACATGAGAATTTTCAGCTGACCCCGGCGCTGGCCAGTGTGGTCAAATACCATGGCGCCTCCAATAGTGACACACTCACCGCCGAGGTCAGTAGCCGCCACTCACACTCACCATGTCGTTATAGTGGGGCCTCTATATTACACAGTCTGGGCACTTCACATCCACCTTTGGAGGGAGAAGAAATTTTTAATTTAAGGATAAGTTTATCAATTTTTATTTAATGAAATAAATTATTATACTAAATTTATTACATTATCACAGCCATTTTGGCTGTGATAATGTAATAAATTCAGTATAATATTTCTGTATACTTTTAATCATCAAATATATGCAGTCGTTCGTTCTATATGAAACAATGCATATCGGAAAAAATAAATGATTACTCCCTCAAAGTATACTTTAATAGCTAGATAAGTATACTTAGCAATTTTTGTGAAATCGGCAACTGGGGACTTCACATCCACCTTCTGATTACAGCGGAACATCTCTAAACTGATGGGATGAGATGGTATATCGGGAATACCAGTCTATTGTCTTTTTATGTCAAGGCTCGCCGACAAATTCCTACTATTTCCGAGGGATGGGTTGTGGCCTAGGGGTTAGAATACCTGACTTCCAAATGGAAGTTGTGGGTACGAACCTCGCCTTAGGCATCAAAAATGCTTTCATAGTATTTCCATCCCACTCGTCTTTCGGATGAGACTTGTCCCATACCTAAATTATGTTAGCTGTTGCTGGGACGTTAAACCCATTCACTTTCACTTTTCCTACTGTTTCCGATCCAAGCTGGATACATTGATATTAACTCTTTGCATGCTAGCGGCGAAAATATCCGCCAAACGAATTAGGAGTATATGTTTTATTACTCTCTATAAATATGTCTTGAAATTTCATTAGAATTGTGTCCGGAGGGACACAATTCTAATGAAATTCCAAGACATAGTCATGATATTTATAAGGAGAAATAAAAGAAAATATAATGAATTGTCATCTGCTATTTTTGAACTATTTATAGCCCACAAATTTCCCAGCATGCAAAGAGTTAACAGACAGTAGACTGGTAATGTATTATGCTAGCCGATGATCAAATATAAAATAGTTTGCGTTGTTATGCATATGGGTTTGTTTATATTGCGTCATTACACCGACGTCATTCGGTAACATCACAGGAGACAGGAGAAATGGGGTTTATGGGATGTGTGACCAGTGTAGCTCCTGATCAAGTAGCACACTCCTGTAGCCTGATAACGATGTACATGTATATACAATGTAGCTTAGAAGAATGACAAGTGTTTTATTGATGGAATGGTGAACAGTGCAGATCCTGATCAGACTGCGGATGCACAGGCTGATCTTGATCTACACCGATCACAAAACCCATAAGCACCCATTTCTCCAGTCACAGCCACATATGACCTTGCTGCTGAACAGACATTATACCCCAATCTGTCTCTAAACTGCACTTTCTGGGAGGTCCCCAGGGTGTCCGGTTTAGATATTAAGATTTTCAACAAAAATATATATATATTTTGACATACGGAACAATCCAATACTTATGGAACAGTTGATTATATATTTAGGTGTGAAATCGTTTGTTTGAGCACTTGATTGTCGCTTCATGCACTCCATTGTCTGATTTGTGACTGGAGAAATGGGGCTTACGGCATTTGCGGCCAGTGAAGATCCAGATCATTCGCACAGTCTGATCAGGATCTACACTGATCACCTTTCAGTCAGTGAAACACCTGGTTGGCTTCTAAGTAACAGTATGGGTCTTTACCATGCCATCGGACTATGCTAGAAGATCAGGAGCTAGGCTTGTCATAAATCCCATAGGCCTCATTTCTCCAGTCACAGCGACATTTATGGATTTATTGCTTTTTCGCCACGTGAGTTCTGTCACATTTACAACATTAACCCTCACTACGCGGGAGACGACAATTGTCGTCTGCTGTTTTTCATTTTTTCCTTAATTCTTAACAAAAAACCTGTTTTGGCAGCACATGAGAATCGTCTCCAGTGGAGACGATTCTCATGCGCTGTCAAAACAGGTTTTCATCGAGAAATATTGAAAATAAAACATTTCCAGCAGACGACAAAATTTAATTCAGCGTAGTAAGTTAACATCACTGGTACTGCACTCCGTACTAGCGTAAACTCTTTCATGTCGTAAAATGCACCGGTTTCCTAACGAGCTGCCATTCAGTTCTACTTAGTGTTTTCGCATAAACATATTTTTCGTCTAGTAACCAGCGTAAATTCAATTCACCGTTTACTAGATGAAAATGTGTTTATGCAGTATCTTCTGCATGTATCTGAATGGGAATTCGTCAGGAATCCGACACCTTTTCGACGTGGGACATTTCACGCTGGCATGGAGTGCATGCAGCACCAGTGAACATGTCTATGTCTAATGATCGTTGTTCTGTTCGTCAGGCCCTGCAGTTGCTACAGAAAGTCACGTATGGCCACCGAATCAGCTTCCAGGAGCCATACATGGAGGATCTTGTCAAATTCCTCCTCAACCATGTGTAAGTGGGGCTTTAACCCTTTCACCCATAATTAACTGGAATGAATTTTGATATGTTAATTTTGCAGCCAATCCAATTGTCTCAAAATTGATTTTCAGACTAGTCCATTTATTTATGAAAATGGGATGTTTTTGTTCTCAGAAATTGAAAATTAATTGCAAAAAGTGCAGATCCTGATGAGACGGCTCGTCACGAGCCGGCACATCTGGATCTACACTGTTTTTGCCAATACCACTATACAGAACTGTGGTGTTGAAGGGTTCACCTGTATAGTGCAGGAAATTAATATTGTCATCCACTAACTTTCTGTACATGTCAACTTTCTCCTCATGTTTGAGGCTTAACATTTAATAGGCGGGAAACAATTTGCAGTGTGCTGATTGTTATGTACATACAGTTGCCACCCTGTTCGTCTGTCTGTCTGAGACAAGTTTTCAACTACCTTCTCTATGTCTGTTACCGTAAGTCAGATTGGCTTGAAACTTCATATACTTATCTGTCATCATCCGTATTTTTATTCTATCGCCCACCCAAGTGGCGGCTGTGCTCTAGGTCAAGGTCAGATGACTTAGAAATGTGCGTTAAAGTTTTGAAGCGGTAAATTTCCCATCAGTGTTACTGATCATCTACCTTTGTAATAGGTCTTAGCAGAAACATGTTTTGACTGCACATGAGATTCATCTCCACTGTTAAAACATTAATTGCACTTAAGTAAATATTAATTCAGCATTGTAGGGGTTAATGGAAAGTTTACAGGAAGTGATGTCATAGAAGTGGTATATGTCAACTTGAAAATGGTGCAAATACCTGTCAAGCATCAGGTTTCCTATACATGTGGGTGTGACGGAGAAACGGGGCTTATGTGATCAGTGTAGCTTTTGACTATACAGCATACTCTTGTAGCCGGATAACGATCTGTATTGCTTGTGTGAAGCTTGAATTGATGGCATGGCGAACAGTGCAGATCATGATCAGACTGTGCGGATGCACAGGCTGATCTGGATCTACATTGGTCGCAAAACTCATAATCCCCATTTCTCCAGTCACAACCATAAATGTTCATGCTAAACTTGATACAAAAATGCATGTTCATGGTATAATTACTGATAATCCTTCTCATAATTTGAACTAAAAATCAGTTGATTGTTTGACCCTCGTGTTTTACCTAAGAATTACTTGATTTTGAGCCCGAGATTCAGGTATTTAATCGTGGACGTGGTTGTATTGTAGCACGAGTCCATCGACGGGGCTGACCCAGCCGTCCATGGGGATCCTGGTGCACCTGACCCGCGACAACTTCTCCGTACAGTCATACATCAAAAATAATGTAAGTCACAACGGCATTATTCGGATATCAAAAGCATGCATTCAATAATTATACTTGTTATGGTATAGTCCTTTCATCATCTGTTTGTCCATCCGATTTGCATTAAAGTTTTTGGATACCTATTATCTCTGCAACTCAATATTTTCATTCCATAGCCCACCCTTATGGCCCACATGCCCAAGGTTGTCAAGGTCAAATTAGTTGCCTGTGTTCCAAGGTCGAGATCAAATTTACGTTAAGTGTTTGGCTATCCATTATATCTCTGCAACCCTAAGTCAGGTTGGCTTGAACCTTTGTATACTTATTTGTCATATTCTCTAGCTCGCGTATATGGGCCATGTGTTCAAGGTCAAAGTCAAATGTTGTTAAGATTGGCTTGAAAGTTCATATACATGTACTTACATGTATTTCTCATCATCCACATTTAATTATATTGCCCACCCATGTGGCCCCTACCGGTATATTCAATGTCAAGGTCAAATGACTTAGAGATTTTTACATATATCAGTGTACTGATTTCTTGTTCCATGGATACCCTAGTTTACTGGCTATGCCTCGACAGGCACTTCATTTGGCATTTGGCACTTAATCTTTGTTTTTAAATGCAATGGTTGTCCCAGAAATACTTAGATTTGTGCATGGTGTGATGAGTCATTTTACATGAAACAGACAAATATTTCTACCATGTTTCTAGCGATTGTCCTCTTGGACCTTCCAAAAAATTCCTCGGACCTTTCACTTTTTGTCGAGCCCGCTTGCGGAAAGTGTGACATAGTGATCACAATGACGTCCAGGTGTCCGTCCGTCTGTCCGAAATCTGTGTTAAAGTTTTTAAATACCCTATATCTCTGCAGTCCTAAGTCACATAGACTTGAAACTTCATGTGCTTATTATAATTAGTTATCATCCATATATTCATGCTGTATCACACTCATGCGGCCCCTGTGCCCCAAGGTCAAATGAAGTTTGTGTTAAGTTTTTGTCAAAATTTGCATTAAAGTTTTCAGATACCTACTATCTCTGTAACCGTAAGTCAGATTTGCTTGAAACTTCATATGCTTATTGGGCATCATCCATATATTCATTCTGTGTCCCACTCATGCGGCCCCTTTGCCCCAAGGTGAAGGTTAAATGACTTAGAAGTTTGCATATTATAAAATTTGCGTTAAAGTTTTCACATACCTTATATCTCCATAATTGTTACTCCAATTTACTTCAAACTTCCAATACTTCCTTTTCATTATCCATAATTTCATTATATAGCCTACCTATATGGTCCACATGCCCATGGTCAAATGACTTTGAAATTTGTGTTAAAGTTTTACATACCTTATATCTCCACAACACTTACTCCGATTTACTTCAAATAATTCTTTATTATCATCCATATTTTCATTCTAAGCTTTTAAATACCTTATATCTCCACCGCCCTTAATTCAAACTTCAAATAAATACACTCTGAGATCACCAAATGCCTCGGCGAGCTTGACATGCAGGCCACGGCCATCTGGTTTCCTTGTTAAATCCTGGCCCTATTGGTAAAAGCTGCTATGTTTAGGCCCTGCAGTTATAAGTGCGAAGATGTAGCTAATAATTTTGTGTGGACAAGCAATACATATTTTTAAACGTTCACATAGTAACCAATCTTGTCAATTGTTTTAGGGCTTTGTAGTTTTGTACCCGATAGTTCAATAATGGTGTGGTTTTGTGTGCCTCCAATGTGCCCCTCTATGTACACTTCTAATGTTATAGGGTGACACCACAACTGCCATACTGGATCTACACTGTTTGCCAATACCACTATACAGGCCTCTGGTGTTGAAGTTGAAAGGATTAAAACCCAATCAATCAATGAGTCGTCCATTTGCAGGAGGTGTCGATAATGAAGGACCTGTCGCGGAATCTCACCAAGCTGCTGTCCGACGACTCCTACTCCGTGATCCTCTTCTCCCTCACCCTGCTCGCCACGCTCTGTCTGCAGACCAAGATTGGCGCCAAGGTAACGTATACACACGTCTTATACATCAATTTCTACCAGGATTGAAAATGGGCATTCTAATGGCAGAAAAAAGGCCACATTTAGGGTGTAAAACTTTTAAATAATTGCACATTTTGAATATCATCATGCAAAATATGAATATTAGTAAAGAAAGTTATTATTGCGAGTTTTGAATTTTGGTTGAATAATGCCTGTAATGGTGTCTGCTCTAATTGTAATAAAAAAAATATGCAAAGTCTGTGTCTGAGAACCAAAGTACCTTTCTATGCCCCACCACGATGTGGAGGGGGTATTTAGTGGTACCCTTGCCTGTCAGTGCGTCAAAAGGTTAAACAAAATTGTTTGATCCTTTTTACTATCAAAGCGGCAGATGGGGCATCCATGTTCTATGAACACATTTTCTAGTTTTTTTATGGCCTTATAGATACAGTGGAACCTCTCACAGGACACCCTGGGAGGTTTAGAGTGGTTCCACTGTAAAACCGATACGCGATTACTTTAAGACACGAGTGGGTGTTTTGCGATCATGAGCCGACTGTACCATCAGAGATGAATGGCAACGGACCTGATAAAGATTATGCAGAACTAACTTTTCTCTTTGTCCAGTTTACCGGGGTTTTACTGTATACATTTATTTGGATGTTTTTCTATGAATACAGTATTGTGTTAGGGCCATGTGCCAAGTATTACTAGCTGCCAGGGCATATCAACATAGGACAGGGTAACCACAGACTTTGAAAAAATGGGAAAACAATAATGCAAATACAATGCAAAATCTTTTATTATGCTCAATCCATTTTACATGGTAACATGAGGAACAAGGAATATTGCAAAAATAAATTCCCTGCATGGAAAAATCAGGGAATTTGCTAAAATAACCCAAAATCAGGTGAAAGTGAAGGACTTTTACTTTTCTTTGGCCAGTGATTGAAACTTTAACCCTTAATATGTGGGACATGTCAATTGTCGTCTGCTGTATATTTTTTCAATATAACATGGAAATGATTCTCATGTGTAGTGAAACCATGTTTTTGATGAGAAAAAAAATAAAGAGACGACAAATTTTAATTCAGTATTGTAATCATTAAACAGCAAATGTCTTATGAAATTGTATGACATTTATAAAAACGTTACAATCTGATGCATAATATGGCAAATAAATTGCCAGTGGCAAAATATGATCAGGAAAATATTGTGGTGAATCGGAAATATCTGGTTTTCAATATTCTCCAGCAAGCCTATAGGCGCCGTTTTCGATCTGAGAATATGTACATGTAAGCTTGTATTGTTGTCAACTATGTTCCCGTTTGCTGTTGGTTTCTCACATAGAGCTTGTTCAAATCAGCCAATAAAACTTTGCTATTGAGAGAGAAAAAAGGCAGACAACACAATTTAATTCAGACCTTTAACCCTTTTTAACCCTTAATTTTTTGTCGTCTGCTGTTTATTTTCTATTTTCCATTTTTATCATCAAAAACATGCTTTGACAGCATTTTAGAATAATTTACAACATGCTTTGACAGCACTTCAGAATCATTTCCTTTGGAAATGATTCTGAAGTGCTGTGAAAACATGTTTTTATTGAGAAATAAGGCAAGATATAAAAGCAACAGCAGACGACAATTGTTGTGTGTAGCGGTCTAAGGGTTAAGAGTTATTTTGCTTTTCTCTTTACAGTTTTTCTCAGAAAACAACATCGACAAGACATTCCAGATGATATTTAATCTGCTGCTGGATGGTGATTCGAGTGAACACAAACGATACGCCGTCGATTTAATTAAAGATCTGCTCAAGATAGAAAGGCTACAGCGATCTCTTGCCTCGTATGTGTATTTCTGTATTCACTTTCATGTCCTTCTGGGCTCGTGCATATAAAAAATTTCCGAGCATGTTCTCTTCAAATATTTACTCAAAATCATGAAATATTGATTGGCCAAAACGGAGCACGCGTTTAAATGTTAAATATCCCCTAATCTGTTAATCGGATCATTACCAAACTTACCCAATAACTTCCTTACATTGATGACTATCCACCCAGTGTCATTTGGGTGACCTTGATGAGCTTGTCCTTCATGGGTTTGACACTCCGGCGATCGCCTTGTTATTCACCCCAACAGATGTTCCTGGAAGCATATGATCTAGTCAAATTGTATACCAAGTATGTCGAGGCGTATATAGTTTTCCAATTTCCATCCGTCCGTCAGACCAGGCGGCGCCCAGGGGTGTCGGTGAGCCCCTGCTCAATTGCACTAGTTCTATGTTGAATAATGCCTAATGAATCACAAACCCACTATACCAATGTTTCGGCTTAGGGCCTAATTAATTAAGGGTTGCCCTACTCATATACATGACATATTGTATATAGTATAGACCTCGATCAGACTTTGCAGGAAACACCGACTGATCTCGGCCGAACCGATCATTAACGCTGTCAACACGACAGGCCTGTATAGTGGTACTGGCAAACAGTGTAGATCCAGATGAGCCGGCTCGTGACGAGCCATCTCATCAGGATCTGCACTTTTTGCAAGTAATTTTTTGAGAACAAAAGCACTTCCTTTTCATAAATGGACTAGTCTGAAAATCATTTTGTGTCGGTTGGATTAGTTGCAAAATTAACCTATCAAAATCCATTCCAGTTACTTCGGGGTGAAATGGTTAAGCCTGTTATCCCCACACAGTCATATATCATATGCATAGACCCACGATCCTGCCATTTACTTCCATAGTCATAGTTACAGTTGCCGTCGGACTATTGCCTGATGTGATTGAGTTGCTGTGTTTCAGATACGAGTTCCTGAGCACAAGTGTGGACCAAATCCTACGCCTCCTCACCTCCAGCTCCCCAGATTCTGCTACCAAGGTGACGTACGGCAGATAAACATCGCAAATTCTTATTATGCTGTCCAAAATGTTTTTTGGGAGATGCATTGTGTTAATGCTTTGTCAGTCTGGTGTCCATCACGACCTTGTGACTACAATAGCTGCAAATGTTAATATCCACGTTTCACTAAACTTTATCAGCAAGTCTGTATTGAGGAGGTCTTAAATCACACATATTAGTATATAGTTTTTTTCACAATAAAAAAAATAGGGAGGTCGAATTGTTTGTTATTTAATAATGAAAAAAGTACTTTCATTTAAATATTTATTAGATTTAATGTGTAAAATAGTAAAACGTTTGTCGGCCACAAAACGTAGAACAGACAGTATGAATATTTACTTACTAAAGAGAATTATATCTTCAGAAATTATGTTGATTCCCAAAGTAGCGTGTAATGTAACAATTTCTCGTCCTCCAGGTGTACGACCTGCTGCGGACCTTCTGCTGTGTGGACGGTGTGCGGCTGGTCGTGTGTAAGAGCATGGTGTCCACGTTCCCGCTCCAAGACTCTGCCATGTTTTCCAACCTTGCCCAGACGCCCCTCAGTCGGTTGTCCGACCCTCTACTGGCCACGATTCACTGGGCCGGTCAGTCGCCGGACACCCATGGCCTCGCGCCACTCGCGGCACTGGACACACTGACGGACGTGTACGAGGAGATGGTATACGCCCACGAGAGCGTGCACCACAGTAAACACGCGGCCGCACTACTGCCCGTCCTGTTGCAGTCCCTGAAAACCCCGCTAGAGGGGGACAACTCCACCATACAGAGGAAGTGTGCTAAAATGGTGAAAGCCGTCAAGCTGCTGTTAAGTATCCTTTGTGTAATAGATTTGGGTAAACTTCTTATAATTTCTGTTTCCTTTCAAGCAACTGCTTCATATTTCACACATGCATTCCCTTGATGGATCTCTATCATGCTGTGACAAATCCACGATCCTCTGACCTTTCGTGTTTTTGAATGTGTCTTTATTTTGCATTTGTGTGCCGACGGGCCACATTTATAGTTCAGTATACTGTGATAGACAGGCAACCTGGGCCCAGTTGCTATAAGCCTCTGTTAGCTTAACAGAGTGTTAAATCCTTAAAAATGTTATGGATTGAACAGTCTGTTAAGCTAACAAAGGTTTTGAGCAACCGGGTGTAGACTTACCTCTCTCGCTATGCCACTGACATTGCCATCCTTAACGAAGTGAGCGTTGTGCGGTGACGACAACCTGCTGACTATCGTGTCCCAGGAGGTATCCGGCTCCCTGCTCGCCCACCTGCTCCGGTTCCAGTTCGAACACAACACTGTCTGTGTGAAGACAAGCAGCTCCAGTCCCACCGACGACTGGAGGTAATCCTCACACACTTGCATGTATAGTTCCTTGCCTGTTACCAGGGTCGCAACAGTCAGAATCCCCATTTCCCCATAAACAGCATGGTCATCACCAGTATATTTGAAAAGTGGGCCCGACTTTTAGCTGTGAAGCAACCAAAATCTGTAAGGGGTTCACGTGTTGTCCTTGCCCCTGTAGCCTATTTCACCAACATTGCAAAGTATACTTATCTAGCAAAGTACTTTGAGGGAGAAATTTTCAATTTAAGGATAAATTTA
Source organism: Conchocele bisecta (assembly GCA_029237695.1). NCBI lineage: Eukaryota > Metazoa > Mollusca > Bivalvia > Lucinida > Thyasiridae > Conchocele > Conchocele bisecta. The sequence goes on from CM055265.1 coordinate 178,118,173, forward strand.
TTAATTTTTTATTATACTGAATTGATTACATTATCACAGCCAATTTGGCTGTGATAATGTAATAAATTCAGTATAATAATTCTGCATACTTTTAATCATCAAATATATGCAGTGGTTAGTTCTATATGAAATAATGCATTCGGGAAAAATAAATGATTACTCCCTCAAAGTTTACTTTGCTAGATAAGTATGCTTTGCAATTTTGATGAAATAGGCTACTGGACCCCTTATTGATTTTGGTTGCTTCATAGCCACAGAAATATTTCTAGTAGCCAAATGCTGCATTCAGGTATGTTTGAACAAGAACTGGCTCCTGGGCAAAAAGTTTTGGGCCAATTTAAGAAGCGTATTTCTGACAATTGGCATATTGCAATACGTTTGGCATCACTTCACTGTGTTTTGTTAGTAGGGCATGTGAATAATGTAATGTCTGCTCATTCATGCATTAAAAATGACTATATACAAAAAATGTTGCTGGACGATGCCCTTGAACAGTCGGGCCATATGGGGTATGATTGACCGTGTTACAGTGCTAGCTGAGATATATCTACTGTACCTCGTGTCTAATATAACACTATATGGACTGTATAGTACCACACTAACATGTAGTACAGCCACAGCCATGTGTCAGAGGTGTGATTGACCCTATGTGAGACACGCCATGTGATTTTGTACTTTCGGACATCTGCGTAATTTCATTAAATAAGTTTACAAAATTTACAATATTTTTCCTAAGTAAAGTCAAAAGTTAACAAAAAGTTTTCAGAATACATGCGGAATATAATTATCAACTTTTGAAACCATTTCCGGAAAATATTTTGTGAACGTATTTCATGAAATTACGCAGATGTCCGAAGGTACAAAATTGCATGGCGTGTCTCGTATTTCCGTTACAGTGGGACGGGTGTGGAGCTGGTCCTGTACCTACTGGACCTCGTGTCGCGGCTGAAGAAGCAGGATGTCGAGGATCTCTTCATGTCCACCATGCAGGTCGGTTCACTCACTCACTGATACCATCCAGGACCATGTATTCAACATGGCGCACTGGCCTCGGTCATCCCATCTTTATACCATGGAACCCCTCTAAACCAGACACCCGGGGAGGAGGCCCCCAGGGTGTCCGGTATAGAGATGTTCCACTGTAAATCAGTCATATGATCACTCAAAAACATGTTTTCATACCTGTGTGAGCGTATCTGGTCTCTTATTCATGAAACTTTTGACAATGCCAACGATCACACATACAGTCGTCACCCTGTCCGTCTGTCAGAGATTGGCATTAATGTTTTTGGCTACCTACTATCTCTGCACCGTAAGTCAGATTGGCTTGAAACTTTATATACTTATTTGTCATCATCCACATTTTCATACTATAGCCCACCCATGCAGCAACCCCTGTGCTCAAGGTCACGGTCAAATGACATAGAAATTTGTGTTAAATGTTTTGAGGGGTACATTCATCCGTGTTACTGATTTCTTGTTTATGGTGGCCATAAAGTCTGAAAACTGTACGGTCCACCTTTCAAAAAAAAAAACAACCCTTACACCGGTATCTTAATTTTTTGTCATCTGCTGTTATTTTCTATTTTCCATTTTTATCATCAAAAACATGCTTTGACAGCACTTTAGAATAATTTGCACCATGCTTTGACAGCACTTCAGAATCATTTCCATTGGAAATGATTCTGAAGTGCTGTCAAAGCATGTTTTTATTGAGAAATAAGGCAAGATATAAAAGCAACGGCAGATGACAATTGTTGTGTGTAGCGGTCTGAGGGTTAAGATGAACTGTGTTTTAGGATGATACGTAATGCAGTGTGACTATGAATTTTACAATGGTGGAATTAGACCAACTTAAATGAAAGAAGTCAATTCCTTATCATATGTTGAGTAAACTAAAACGTGAACATGTGGATTAAGTTTTCAGTTTTAAAAGGTGATTATAATTATACAATTATACATACGTTTTAAAATTGCTGGTGATACACGTATTTACAGATGTGTATTAACCCTTTCACCCCTAAGTAACTGGAATGGAATTTGATATGTTAATTTTGCAATCCAATTGTCACAAAATGATTTTTCAGACTGGTCCATTTATTTTTTAATATATGAAAAAGACTTGCAAAACGTGCAGATTCTGATGAGGTGGCTCGTCACAAGGCGGCTCATCTGGATCTACACTGTTTGCCAATACTACTATACAGGCCTGTTATGTTGAAAGGGTTAAAGGATGATATGTGACTGGAGTAATGGGGTTTTGTGTTTTGCGACCAGTGTAGATCAAGATCAGTTTGTGCAGTCTGAGCAGGATCTGTACTGTTCGCCAGTTCATCAATGAAACACTCGTTAAGCATCTAATAAGCAATTTAGATTGTTATCAGGTTACAGGACTGGTTTTTTATCAGGAGCTACACTGGTCACAAGTCTCATAAGCCCAATTTCTCCAGTCACAGCCACATATATGAATAATACTGTCAACAGGCTATTGTGTTTGCAGGACAGTCGAGTTGTACCATTCCTGGCGATGGGGTTGGGCAGTTCGTCCAAGGAGCGAGTACAGGCGGCCTTGTCCATTGTCTGTCTCAGTTCACGGCTCGAGGGATTTCCCGGCATTATGTGAGTAAATATCAAGTTCATGGTCAAACTGTGAGTAAATACCAAGTTCATGGTCAGACTGAGTAAATACCAAGTTCATGGTCAGACTGAGTAAATACCAAGTTCATGTTCAGACTGAGTAAATACCAAGTTCATGGTCAGACTGTGAGTAAATACTAAGTTCATGGTCAGACTGAGTAAATACTAAGTTCATGGTCAGACTGAAGAAATACCAAATTCATGGTCAGACTGTGAGTATATACAAGTTCTTGGCAGATGTGAGTAAAATACCAAGTTTCATGGGTCAGATGGAGGGTAAATTACCAAGTTTAATGGTCAGAACTGAGTAAATACCAAGTTAATGGTCAGAACTGTAAATCCAAGTTCATTGGTCAGACTGAGTTAAATACCAAAGTTCATGGTCAGAATGAGTAAATACAAGTTCATGGTCAGACGTGAGTAAATACCAAGTTTCTGGTCGGCTGTGTAAATACTAAGTTCATTGTCTGACGTGAGTAAATACCAAGTTCATGGTCAGACTGTGAGTAAATACCAAGTTCATGGTCAGACTGTGAGTAAATACCAAGTTCATGGTCATGGTAGTATTTATACTAATTGATTATTACAGATTCTAAAGTATGATCATTCCACATCAAAAAAATAAATACAGAGAATAAATAGTAATGTCCATTAACATTTTAAGGAAACACGGTTATCACCCCTGATATCAGTGTGGAAAATTACGTCTGATATAAAATGTATAATAATGCCAATCAATATGTGGGGTAATGGTGAATGAATGTTTATTTTGGCAGAAAATGTCTCCGATGATGTCTCTGATATAAAGAACAGTTTGTACCTACTGAGTGGGCATGTACCTTTAATATATTCCAATGGTTGAAAAATCCATATATCTTCAAAAGAAACAAAACAATTTTTATACTCCCGTTTGGAAAAAAACAGGACGTATTATGTATTCATCTTGTACAGGTGGGCGAGTGGGTGGCGGGCAGGCTTGTCCACGCAATAACTAGAGTGCTACTTGACTGATTGTATCCAAATTTGGTATACATGTTTTATCACGGCAAGACGAAGAAGCCTATTGATGTTGACAAATTTCTGATGACTTATCTCCCCTTGGCGGCTATTTTTAATTTTCGCACACTGTATCCTTATCCACACAATAACTCAAGTTCTACTTCACCGCTCGTAACCAAATTTGGTATACATGTTTATCACGGCAAGACTAAGAAGCCTATTGAAGCATTTTGTATCCTTGTCCACGCAATAACTCAAGTTTTACTTGACGGATAGTAATCAAATTTGGTATACATGTTTAGCACATAAAGATGAGTTATCTCCCCTTATTGACTGGCCTTGCCTCGACGGGCGTATATTATGACCTTCGACACTATTGTTAACTATAGCAATGTCTTGTTTAGATATATATAATCTGCAGATACTTGTCTATGGCTACACTTGTGACACACGCATTCGGGCCAATTCTCGTGTGTGATATTGTACATGTGCGATTTTTCAGGAACTATATGTACAGAAACTGAGATGTTTTCTGTGAATGATGTCGAAAGTTGACGAAAGTTTCATGGCAAATGCGGAATTATATTCCACATTTACAATGAACATTTCGTCAACTTTCGATGTCATTTGCGGAAAATATCATAACATTTGTAGATATCTTTTCATGAGATACCGCACACGCTGTTAGTTACAAAATCACATGGCGTGTCTCATATCTGGTGTGCTGTTGCAGACTTGGCGACTGTATAGCCTACAGAAATGCGGAACAAGAGACTCGCTCACTGGCAGCAGCTGCTCAGATGCCCCAGCGAAGTCAGACTTTCTCGGCCGATGGCAAAGAGAATGATAGAACTGTGCGGTCGCTGAATAACTCGGTCAGTCGGCAGGTGCTGAGGGAATCAGCGGCGTCCAACATGAGCAATGACAGCCATGACTCAGATATTGGGGGCTCCATACAGAATCTCATTGATCAGATGAATTCTGGCCTTGGGGTGAGTTCTTCTACCATATCTGACCAATACTCGCTTATATTCTCCTCGCTGATAATCAGTGTGGAATAGAGCGATAGTCTATGTACATTAGTGCTTTTTTATTATGCCCCACCATGATAATGGATGGGGCATTTAGTGTTACCCTTGTCCATCCGTTCCGTCCGACCAGTCCATCACCAACCTTGTAACTCGTAACCGTACTAGCTACAGACGTGAAGCTTGGTATGTAGCTTCCTTATGATGAATAGATGCGCAAAGTTTGTTTCGATTTTTTATTTGACCCCCAGTTCATGGATATCTCCCCCTTTTCGACTTAGAATTTGGCAATTTTGCCTTGTAACTCGTAAAACGTTTAAAACGTAATAGCTACAGATCTTGGTATGTAGCTTCCTTATGATGAGTAGATGCGCAAAGTTTATTTTGATTTTATATTCGACCCTCGGGTCATGGATTATCTCCTTTCCCCCACCACCCCCACCCCACTTTGACTTAGAATTTCACCATTTTGCCTTGTAAAACTTCTGCACCGTAATAGCTGGAGGCTTAATGCTTGGTATGTATGGTATGTAGCTTCTTTATCGTGTGTAGCTGGGTAAATAAATGTAAATCCATCAATTCGAATTTACAGACGATCCTAAATATGCACTTACGAACATTTTAGTCGTAAGAAGTTTAGTGAAACGGCCCCCAGATGCACAAAGTGAATTTCTATTTTTGCTCTGACACTGAGCCATGGATTATCCCCCCCCCCCCCCCTTTTTGGAATTTTGCCTCATTTACTATTAAAGTGATATGTGGGGCGTCCGTGTTCTATGAACCAATTTTCTGGTTTCTCAATAACTTCACCAATAGTTGACAGCGATGTGTGTCCAGAGTGGATAGTTTGTTGCACATGTACACCGTGTCTTAGCGGGTCGAGTTGACTCCTTGTGTTTTAAGCAAATTTTGTTATCTTAACTTCTATACATCTTCACCGATGATACATGTATGCATAACGAAGCATCACATTGTTACCAAATATATATATGTATGTATTTTAGTGTGTATTTCTTACATTTCAGCCAGTAGTTTACAGAAATATAATTGTGAATTACACGACTTGTAGCAGTAATTGACACTCTCGTGTTGCCATATATGGAGAAATAACATGTTTCCTTAAACCAATTCAATCATGTTCTCGGACACACAATCTGAATCATGAGACAGTCGGAAATTAATTAGCACCACTCTTGGTGATAGTTTACACTTGATTTGCTTTGTTATTTTTATACAATAGCATGTGTGTAATGTAAGAAACTGATTTTGTAGCCAGGTGACCTGATTATCTTTACATATTTACACTGTCCATACATTCGTAACGCAAACGCCCATTCAACGTATTGCGTTTATATCCCAGTACATTACATCTAGCTAAGTATACTTTGAAGGAGTAATCATTTATTTTCCCCGAAATGCATTATTTCATAATTATAGAACTAACGACTGCATATACTTGATGATTAAAAATATCCATAATTATTATACTGAATTTATTACATTATCACAGCCAAAATGGCTGTATTAATGTAATAAACTCAGTATAATAAAAATTAATAAATTTATCCTTAAATTGAAAATTTCTCTCTCAAAGTGTACTTAGCAAGATAAGTATACACGTACATTGTACTTTGCAATTTTGATTAAATAGGCTACTGGTTAAATAAACTGTTGCCTTGATTGTGTGGCAGGTGAAAGACACCAATTCGTCCGAGATTATCAACATCTACGAGCGCTCACTGCAGGCACAACAGGTACGTCTGTGCTCCCTGACTACACACGCAATACTGAGGGCCATTTCACAAAACTTTGTACGATTAAAATCTTTGTAAGTGCAAATTTAGGATCGTCTAGAAATTTCAATTATTGGACTTACATTTATTGAGCATAGGCTGCTTATGCAGCCTATGCTCAATAAATGTAAATCCAATAATTGTTTTAAAGAAAATAATGCTAATGTGAAATTTACAGACTATCATAATTTTGCACTTACAAACATTTTAGTTGTACGAAGTTTAGTGAAACGGCCCCTAGTTGTCTACATTGTTCACGATATAGAAATTGGTGAAACATCACATATGCCACAAACACAAACTTTGCATCTACATCAGGCTGCATGGCCGTGCGAACTTAACATTGAGGGAAATTTGTTATACAGCTTATTCTCTTTATCTCGATATCGCTTACCTTGATATACCTGCTTATCTCGATATCGCTTACCTTGATATACCTGCTTATCTCGATATCGCTTACCTTGATATACCTGCTTATCTCGATATCGCTTACCTTGATATACCTGCTTATCTCGATATACGTTCGAGGTCCCGGCCGAATCCACTAGAAAGATCATGTATTTTACTCCTAATAATTTGATATCGGAAATGTCGATATTTCGGTTATGTCGAGGTGGAAATCGAGTCCCGATAGCATGTTTCCTTCATATTTGTATTCTGATAACACGATGTGAAAAATAAGCGCCCGGCACCGCCACGTGTGTTTCAGGGAGATTATCTCGGGTAAGTTTTCACACGTCTATAGAAATAAAAAATAAACGCTGTGGCAACCAAGTCAATTGAACTTGACATTTCTTAACGCTGATTTGATTTTGACTTGGGCCGAATTTGTTTGTGGCCGACAAGTCTAGGTCCAACATGGTTTGGGACGAAATGCGGGTCTTGCATTTTTTTGTGACTGAATAATAAAATCATCAGAAGAGACGGCGACTGTTGACATTTAGATGTAACGATTATTCATTGATGTTTATTGGGTATGATTTGTAAAACAAATGTGTTCCTGAAATTGTGTCATGCATTTGCGACATGCACATTTCGTGTAAGAAAGTGCGCGATTTATGAAAACCCAGAAGTAAAGTAAAGTCAGTATTTTTTAAGTGATTCTGTTTGGATTTTTTTTTGAGAATGGTCGCTAAATTTAGCGAATTTTTATCTCTATGTTCAGATATGTCGATATATTTTGCTCAGTCCGGTCAACTTCGAGATAACAACAATTACCTGTACTTTCTGTTTCCTTTTACACAACTTCTTGATACTTCGCATGTACCTTCTCTAATTCTTCTCTACATGTGTCATGCAATGTCTAAATCATGACCCTCAGACCCCGCTAACCCAAAGATCAAGGTCACGGTCTTAGTGCTTTCACAAACTTAACATTAGGCGTAAATTTGTTATAATTTCTGTTTCCTTTCACACAACTTCTTGATAATTCACACATGCCTTCCTTTAATGGTTCACTATCATGTCGTGCCAGATCCATGACCCTCAGGATGGTGGGGGGGCACTACGAGTATAGACTGTATAATGGGGTGACAGGTTGAATCGTGTCTGATTACAGACGAAGGAGCAGCATCTGGTGGACCTGCTGGAGGCAAAGTCACTTGCCCTCACCCAGGCTGACCGCATGTTGGCCCAGTACCGCGCCCGCAAGGGCCAGGATGACGCAGAGGTATACAGTCCCTGTGTATTTTTTTGCCACCATGTTCCCACAGTATTGCCATGGTCCCAGTGTAATTCCATCATATTCCCACAGTATTGTCACCATGTTTCCTTACCCAAGCCGACCACATGTTGGCCCAGTATTGCGCCCGCAAGGGCCAGGACCAGAGCTGCTAACAGTTCCGATTTTTCTGTATTTGTTCCGGAAAATACGTACGGACAACAATTAAAAAGTACGTTTTATGGGAAATAATAATTTTGTTTTCAAATTCTTCAAATAAATCCTAATTTTTTTTATTTACCCCTAATCATACTCGCCTAGGCGCTTACCATTTCCATTCTTGTTGTGTACTAATAGTACTTTCAAGCTCTCAGCACTATTGATTTCTTCATCGCGTAAATTCTTTAAAAAGTGCGCAGCCGACGAATTTGGGTCTTTTTTATCGAAAGAAGTTAGGAGAACACAGACGTTCATCACTGATTACAGCGACACATGGTCCCATTTGGTCCTGTATAAGCGCGGTGATGAATTTGCGTCTTGCAAGCAGTGTAATTGTGATTTTTGGTTGGTCATGGTGTAATGGCCGAGACAAGACTCTAAAAAATTTACTTTATGCATATAATTGAGTACTGATTTGTGTTCCGGATAACATATGTTGTGTTCCTGAAAATAGCCCCGTTTTCTCTCCATGTTCTTTATGTGACTGACATGAGGTTGGCAGCTCTGCAGGACGACGCAGAAGTGTACATAGTCCCACTGGGTTGCCATATTCCCAATATATTGCCATATTCCCACTGCATATTCCCATTGTATTGCCATATTCCCACTGGATTGCCATATTCCCTCTGTATTTCCCTATTCTTGCTGTATTTCCATATCCCTACTGTATTGCTATATTCCCACTGTAATGCCATATTCCCACTGCATTTACTTATTCCCACTGTATTTCCATATTCCCGATGCAGGGCACAAAAATTCCACTCGTCCGCTCATTCTGATGAGTGGAAATGCCTGCAGGACGAGTGGAAATTTCTGTAATGTAGATTTCTTAATTTTGCCATTCCTGTCAAAATTAGGACGAGTAAACATTTCAAGAATGTTCATGCCCTGCGATGTATTGTCATATTCCCAATGTATTGCCATGTTCCAACTATATTGCCATATTGTCACTGTATTTCCATATTCCAAATGTATTTCCATATTCTCAATGTATTGCCATATTCCCACTGTGCTTGTATTACCATATTTCCAGTCTAACCAGTTGCGGAACCTGCTGCTACAATCGGAGCGTCAGAGCACACGATTAAAGGCAGAGAACACCGACATGGAACAGAGGATTGAACTGTACTTGAAGGAAATAGAGGAGATCAACACTGACAATCAAAAGTGAGCATACATCTAAGTCTACTAATGCAATCCAATTTCTGTGCAATAATATTGGGCAACTGTGTGTGTATGTAAGATGCTGTATCTGACAGCCACCTTATGGCAAGGGTCACTTAACCACGCTTATTAATTGCCTTCACCTTCTGTGGATTGGTTGTACATGTATATAGCATTTATGTTCAATCTTTATGACAGAGGAGTAGATATGCTTTGTATAATGGTATAACGATGTCATTTCTTCTATGTGTTACTAATAGGGTGGAACCTCTCCAAACCAGACACCCTGGGAGGTGCCCGGGGTGTCCGGTTTGGAGATGTTCCACTATAATTCAGACATGTGAGCACTTCATGACACATCATTGTGTTTTGCAATCATGAAAAGTTATTATAATCAGAGGTACGTAACAGCGAAACGCATTACGTAACAGCGAAACACATCTAAATTAAATTTCCATATTTTCACGAGTGTCTTCTGTATACCAGTCTTATATAGAGGGTTACCGAACTTGGAAAATTGCAAGTAAATTCCGTTAGAACAACTTCTGGGGCATCGTTGATGTTAGAATTGGCAGAATTTGTCAGTTTGACATCACATTCCTTAGTTTAAACTAAGCAACGTGACGTCAATCTGACAAATTCTGCAAGTTCTAACGACAATGATGCCTCGGTAATAGTTATAAGAGAAGTTACTTGTGATTTTGCAAGTCTGGTAACCAACTTATCAGACTGGTTTGCTGTATGACATGACCGTATGTGTGTATTACAGGCTTCAACAGATTGCCAAGATGCATCAGCAATTGACAGTTGCTCACACAGAACTGTCAGAAAAGTATGTATAGCGTGTACAATGACCAGTAGATTCTAAGGTACTGGGGCCCATATCACTGAACATTATAGGAATGAATGGCCTTTTTGTGGAATTTATTGGGGTAGACACTTGGAAAAGTCGCGGGAATACTGGACGAAGGCCGGAAGGCCTCGTCCAGTATTCCCGCGACTTTTCCAAATTTATATCCCCAATAAATTCCACAAAAAGGCCATTCATTCCTTATAATTCCAGCATTTGAAATAAATTCATCAAGAAAATGTGTTTATTTTCCGTTTTCTTAATTATTTTAACTGCGCCTCACGGTTATGGAAAGTAGTTCAGCGTGGGAGTTTACTGGGATATAAATTTTGGACAGAGACTTGTTACGGGCCAATCAAATGTTAGGGAATTGTGTAAATATTTTTGTGCTGGAATTATTGGCTGTTACTGCAAATGTTAACTCTTTGCTAGCGGTGAAAATAACATCCAACACGTTACGAGTTTCTTATTTCTCTCTCTAAATATGTCTTGGAATTTCATTAGAATTGCGTCCTCCAAGACATATTCATGATGTTGATGGTGAGAAATAAAAGAAAATATAATGAATTGTCGTCTGCTATTTTTGAACTATTTATATCCCACAAATTAATAGTTAATATAAAATTTGATTTTGCACTTACTACCTTCTTATTTCTATTTTGTGTAGTGAAATGGCCCCCAGACATCCACTTCATTTGTCCTGAGTAACTTCAAGAATGATGACAAATCTTTTTTAAAACAGTCATATTGCATAAATTCTCAGTGTATTAACATCATAACACACCAGTGTAATAAATATGCAAATGAGACTGATGCTGATGCATGATGCTGTGCTTATGCAATAAATAAATTATACCATTTGTATTGTATTGACTTAATGTGATTAATATGTATTAAACTCATTATATAGCCTCGTTTCTTATGAAGTCAGTAAACTTGTTTAATCAACTTGTTTATTAAATCATCACTTAAATCATCACTCGTGTAAGATCCTGTATTGCTTGGCCATGTCGTACTGTTACGTAGATGTTAAACCCATTCAGTTTGACTTTATTATGTCACAGAGTCTGACTTCATGAATTGCGAACAGTGTAGCTCCAAATCAGACTGCGCAGGCTGATCTGGGGCTACACTGGTCGCATAGCACATAAGCCCTTTTTCTCCAGTCACAACTGCTGTTTTGGGCGAGACGTTAAACTTGGGACTCGACCAATAAAACACTGGTCGTCTGTCAATATTCATTTTCAGACGGGATGGGTTTTTGCCTAGGGGTAAGAATACCTGACTTCCAATCCGGAGGTTGTCGGTTCAAACCTACTTTCATAGTATTTCCATCTCACTTGTCGGATGAGACTTTAAACTGTTGTCCCGTCTCTATCTGACTTTAGCTGTTGCTGGGACATTAAACCCTTTCACATTTCATTTACAGACACGAGTCGCTACAGAAGAGCCACATGACGATGAGGCAGGAGCACAAGTCCCTGACTGAGATGCACGAGATGTTACAGAAGCACAACACAAACCTGAAACAGCAGCACGACATGTACGTCACATACACAGTAGAACCTCACTAATCCGGACACGCAGACAATATCTCTGTATTTTTTGTCGAGCCCGCTTGCGGAAAGCGAGACCTAGTGATCACAATGACGTCCGGCCGTCCGTCCGTCCGTCCGTCCGTCCGTCCGTACTTACGAGAGCTACATTGTGAGGTTGCTGTGTTGTGCTGAAACCCACCCACCGCCCTATTTAAGACACTTGGATAAGTGTTTTTCAAATATAATTAACTAATGGCTAGCTCATTTGCATATTATGCGATTTATTCCGTAAGAGAATCGTTAAGGAAGAAAATAACGGAATAAGTTGCTACATTGTGAGGTTAACCCCACAGTGTAAACATCAAAGGAAATAACCTCACAATGTAGCTCTCGTAAGAACGTCCGTCCGTCCGTCCGTCCGAAAAATCTGCGTTAACGTTTTTAAATACCTTATATCTCTGCAGTCCTAAATCACATTGACTTGAAACTTCATATGCTTATTAGTCATGATCCATATATTCATGCTGTATCCCACTCATGCGGCCCCTGTGTCCAAGGTCAAGGTCAAATGACTTAGAAGTTTGCGTTCCGAAATCTGCGTTAAAGTTTTTAAATACCTTATATCTCTGCAGTCCTAAGTCACATTGACTTGAAACTTCATATGCTTATTAGTCATCATCCATATATTCATTCTGTGTCCCACTCATGCGGCCCCTGTGCCCCTATGTCAAGATCAAATGACTTAGAAGTTTGCGTTAAAGTTTCTGTCAAAATTTGCGTTAAAGTTTCTGTCAAAATTTGCGTTAAAGTTTTCACATACCTACTATCTCTGTAACCATAAGTCAGATTTGCTTGAAACTTTGTATGCTTACTGGGCATCAAACTTCAAATAAATACACTCTGAGACCATCAAATGCCTCGGCGGGCTCGACATGCGGGCCGCGGCCATCTCGTAATTTAATGGGTTTCGTTGTCCCCTATCTCTGATGATGGTGCCTGTTTACGTCCACAAAGGAATGCCAAATAATTTGGCATAGTCATATTTCTGATTTACAGTGGAACATATATAAACCGGACACCCTGGGAGGAGACCTCCCAGGGTGTCCGGTTTAGAGATTCCACTATACTCACATTGACTGGGTTGTATATTATATTTACAATTCACCCTACTTTCTAAGCCAGTTGCTTAGGTGTCCGTATAACGCTGCACCTATTTCACATATTGCAAGATTTAACCCCATTAAGTTACATATTACCAGAATTAATGACTAACTGTTTGACAGAAAATGGAAAATCAATACTCTAATGGGAGACTGCTTTATAAACCTGGCTAATTATAAGTATGTTATTATTCCCATATTGGATTTTATAGAACATTTAATTTCTTAAAATCCAATCCATGAACAAAATTATACACACACACCATGTCTGTGCTGTATATGTGTCTGTGACTGGAGAAATGGGTCTTGCAACCAGTGTAGATCCAGATCGGCCTGTGCATCTACACAGTCTGATCAGAATCTGCACTGTTCGCTATTCCATCAATGAAACACCCGCCGTGCTTATATTGATCAATATAGATTGTTATCATAATACATGAATGTACACTTAAAAATAATTTGATCAGTATCTACACTTGTCACAAATGTCATAAGCCCCATTTCTCCAGTCACAACTACATATGTATACACACCAGGGGACCGTTTGACTAAACTTCGTACGATTAAAATGTTCGTAAGTGCCAAATTATGATAGTCTGTAAATTTCACATTAACAATGTTTTCTTGTAAACAATTGTTGGATTTACAATTATTGAGCATAGGCTGCATATGCAGCCTATGCTCAATGAATGTAAATGCATCAATTGAAATTTCCAGACGATCCTAAATTTGCACTTACGAACATTTTAGTCTTACAAAGTTTAGTGAAACGTGCCCCTGGTCTGTAATATCACTATAGTATGGCTGGTAAAAGGATCTGAGGGGCTGCCGGCAAGATTCTGATCATGTGTATTCAGATAAAGATATACCAATGCAAGTCAATAGACATAACAGCTGAATTGTGTCCAGCACAGGCCTGATAACAGACTGTGCGAATGTGCAGACTCATCTGGGACTGTGCTGAGCGCAAATAGAATAAGGTCGATTTTTTTTTTACCACTGTTGTGAATGTGAGAAATAGAGGTCACAATTCCAGCGTAGGTGTCAACAATTTTGGACATACATGTACATGTACGTCCAAATCTTGAATATCTCTTGATCTATTAGTCAGATAATTATCAAACTTCATCAATAGCTTCCTCACATTGATAGCTATGCACTTTTATTTGGGTGACCTTCAACTTGGTGACCTTGGCATTTGTGTCAACAATTTTGGACGTACGTCCAAATGTTGTATATCTCCTTGACCTTCATGGGTGAGACACTCGCTTCTGTGTTTGCTCCATTCCATTGCACACTTCAGCTACCAATCCAATCCTCACAAAATGAATTTCGGACATGTCCATTTATGAAAAGGAGGTGTTTTTGTTCTCCAAATCATGAAAATTACTTGCAAAAAGTGCAGATCCTGATGAGACGGCTCGTTACGAGCCGGCTCAACTGGATCTACACTGTTTGCAAAACTGCTATAGAGGGCTGTAGCGTTGAAAGGGTTTAAAAAACCATGACTTTAATATCTAATGATTCTGTGATAGCAGCCAGCCCATTAAGACAGTCAGTGCCCGTGTTTGACCAGTAGCCGATTTCATTAAAATTGCAAAGTATACTTTCCTAGCAAAGTATACTTTGAGGGAGCAATCATTGATTTTTCCGAAATGCATTATTTATGCAGAACTAACGATTGCATATATTTGATGATTAAAACTATGCAGAATTATTATACTGAATTTATTACATTATCACTGCCAAAATTGGCTGTGATAATGTAATAAATTCAGTATCATAAAAATTAATAAATTGATCCTAAAATTGAAAATTTCTCCTTCAAAGTATACTTTGCTAGGAAAGTATACTTTGCAATGTTGATGAAATCGGCTACAGCTGTCGGTACCCTAGCTGCACGTTTTTTCCACTTTATTGGCAATAGGTTGCACTATATCGCTACACCTCAGGCAACAGTTTAAATTTGCTGAACAACATTTCCATTGCACGCACTATCATATAGCAATAATCTGCAGGGTGTTGACATTCATACTTCGCTGTATTGTTATTGTCTCAGAGAGAAAATTCTACCATATGTCACAAATATATTATCATACACTCACCCAATAAAGTGTGTAATAGCAAAATACTATTGTCACTCTGCACAAAGTAGAAAGTAAACAAGGAACACTTCAAACACAAATTTGGAAATACGGCTCCGTCATAACGCTTAATGTAATGCAATGTAATGTAATTAGAGTTATGTACCCAGAACTATCTGACAGTACCCCAGTGTCGTGTCATTTACAGGGCCATGGAGCAGTTAAATGAGCTTCAGGATGAGAGGAGGAAGACAACTGCTCAACTCAAAACCACAGATGCCAAGCTGGACGGTATGTTCATTGTGTACAAATTACCGTAGTTGTGTATTCAAATCATTTTGCATGGTCATATTATTAACCATATTTATACTCCCATTTGAAATGCGATATGTGTCTTGGCATGACGCTGTTTGTCCGATGTACTGTTTGGCGTTATGTACTGTAATATTATATCTCCACATCCCTGTCAGATTGACTGGACAATCCGCAGGCTTCTTTTTCACTTTCCATGTTTTGATTGTATTGCACACATGCTGTTCCTAGTCTATGGTGAAGTCAAATGCCTCTGAAGTTTTAAAAAAAAAAAAGTACCTGAACTTACCTTGTTGTAGACATGAAGTAGCGTTGTTGTCATTGTAGACATGAGGTAGCCTGGTTGTTGTTGTAGACATGAGGTATGGTAGCCTTGTTGTCATTGTAGACATGAGGTAGCCTGGTTGTTGTTGTAGACATGAGGTAGCCTTGTTGTTGTTGTTGTTGTTGTAGACATGAGGTAGCCTGGTTGTTGTAGACATGAGGTAGCCGTGTTGTTGCTGTAGACATGATGTAGCCTTGTTGTTGTAGACATGAGGTAGCCTTGTTGTTGTGGTAGATATGAGATAGCCTTGTTGTTGTTGTAGACATGAGGTAGCCTTTTTGTTGTTGTAGATATGAGGTAGCCTTGTTGTTGTAGACATGAGGTAGCCTTGTTGTTGTTGTATATATGAGATAGCCTTTTTGTCATTGTAGACATGAGGTAGCCTTGTTGTTGTAGACATGAGGTAGCCTTTTTGTTGTTGTAGATATGAGGTAGCCTTGTTGTTGTATACATGAGGTGGCCTTTTTGTCATTGTAGATATGAGATAGCCTTGTTGTTGTTGTAGCCATGAGGTAGCCTTGTTGTTGTAGACATGAGGTAGCCTTGTTGTTGTTGTTGTTGTTGTTGTTGTTGTTGTAGACATGAGGTAGCCTTGTTGTTGTTGTATACATGAGGTAGCCTTGTTGTTGTTGTTGTAGACATGAGGTAGCCTTTTTGATGTTGTAAACATGAAATAACCTTGTTGTTGTAGACTATAGGTAGCATTATTGTTGTAGACATGAGGTAGCATTGTTGTTGTAAACATGAGGTAGTCCTGTTGTTGTTTTAAACATGAGGTAGTCCTGTTGTTGTTGTAGACACGAGGTAGTCCTGTTGTTGTTGTAGACATGAAGAAATCGGCCCTGAAGTGGGAGTATGACTACAAGAGATCTGAGGAGGAGCGCGAGTCATTCGAGGAATCTATGGAGAAACTCCGGAGTGATATGGCAAAAACTGAAGCGAAGAAAAAGGAACTGCAGGAAAAGGTGAAGTAAAACATTTGTTCTTGCACAAATAAACATAAACTTTACACTTAATAGTTCAATACACCAGAGTATATGTGTATTATTGTAAAAAAACAACAAGAAATACATCATTGAACATGTCACTATTTTAATCTATCACCGTATGGGAATTGTGTACTCGATGTGATGATTATAGGCCGCAGTGGATGGAATATGGGCCTTGTAGAAATTCTACAAAAATTATAAGAATACTCGTTTTTCTTGTAAAATCTTTGTATAATCTTACCCAGTTATCATACAATCATGACCATCACTGACCATCTCCAGAAATCACGAGGAAAATGCATGCCGAATTAGTTGCGTTCGACATCTGAAACACCCTGTAAACAGTATGCATTTGTAGTATATGTTCCCCATGTTGTTCGGTGGTAACGAGCGCACTTCACATCAATGCGGCCCAGATTCGATCCTCGACCTGTGCAGTATGCAAGATGGTATGGGGGTCGCCAGACCAGACAAGGGGGTTTCCTCTGGCTACTCTGGTTTCCTCCCACAATAGGGATCGCCCTTGCGCTTCCATCTGTGACAACGAAAGCATTGGTATAAATGCTCTCGCGCTTGTTACACCCCCGGCATACGAATTATGTTGAGTGATATATAGTTTTTAGCCAGGTTTTTTGAGAAAAAAATCCGGGCTATTGGATTGGCGAAAGCCGGGCGGGCAGGCGGGCGGCGTCCACAATCAATGTTAAGTTTGAGTCCATTTCTTTGTTACTGTACCACCTAGGCCCACCAAACTTTCACAGCTTCATAATCAAGGGGTGCCCACCACATATCACTATCCAACATGTTACCTTTTTTTGAACTTGACCCATTTTTTCCGCGCAGTCGACTTAGCCATTTTCAATGTTAAGTTTTCGCGTTTACAATGTTAAGTTTTCGTGTTTAAGTCCATTTCTTTGGTACTGTACCACCTAGAACCACCAAACTTTCACAGCTTCATAACCAAGGGGTGCCTACCACATACAACTATCCAACATGTGACCATTTTTTTTACCCCTCACCTATTATTTCTACGTAATTGACTTAGCCATTTTCAACGTTAACTTTTTAACGTACGTCTGGTTAAAGTTTTTTGGTTAAATGTTTTTCGTTATACTATATCTCTGCAACTGCTTCGCCCATTACCTTGAAACTTCACATGGGTGTTTATCATCATCCATATTTTCATTCTACCCCCCAACCGTGCGGCCACTGTGCCCAATGTTAAGGTCAAATTACTTTGAATTTTTTTGTTAAAGTTTTTTCGTGTACTATATCACTGCAAATGCTTCACCCATTACCTTGATACTTCACATGGGTGTTTATCATCATTGTCGCGCCCGCTTGCGGAAAGCATGATATCGTCAGCATTTTGGCGTCCGTCCGTACGTACGTCCGTACGTACGTCCGTGTGTCCGGTTAAAGTTTTTTGGTTAAAGTTTTTCCATCTACTATATCTATTTTTTTAGTGTCCATGCCTCGCCCCAAGGCGCGACATGCAGGCCACGGCCATCTAGTCTACAAAAAGTGGGTATAATTATGTTATCCAAGTGTCTATGCTTGGAAAAAACCTGGCCTTCGTGGCTTTGCCTCGTTTCTTGTTGTATTTTCGTCTGTCCATCCGTACTTTTTGTGTTTAAGTTTTCGCAAGTTGGATTGACTTGAAACGTGATATACTTCTTTATCATTATCTATATCATAATCTTTAGCCCACCCATGCATCTTTTATGCCCAAGGTCAAGGGCAAATGAATATATTTGGGTTTATCCGTGAACCCCTGCTCACTTGCTCAAGTTTGTAATGGTTGTAAAATACAGTTTATGTGACCCACCTACAGGTGAGCCAGCTGGAGTTCCTGTGTACCCAGCGCGAGGCCCAGAATTCCAAGGTGGAGCGCGAGCTGAAGGAACTGAAATCAGAGAACGATAAACACCGGCACATCGCCGCACTAATCAACAGTCTCAGTAGTGGCAACGCCTCCGAAGCCAGCGCCACTAATACATAACTTCATTGACTGAATGGCGAACAGTGTAGCCCTTGATCAGACTGCGCGGACGCGCAGGCTCATCTGGGGTTACACTGGTCGCATAGCCAATAAGCCACAATTCTCCAGTCACAAATGGTCTTTCGGATGATAGCACATCGCACCACTAATTAACTGTCTCAGTAGTGACATGTCCATCTCAGAAAGTGGAGCTTCGATGACATTCGATAAGATTCAACATATGTGATACCTTGTTTTGTGTCAATGTAAACAGAAATCAGGGATGAAAGCATTTATTATAATGCGCCAGTCAATGTGATACCCCACACCCCCTAACCTAAACCATGGAATAGCTGTTCTTTACCAGGGCATAGTTTAACCTTTCAGGATGCTGCACAGTGTGTGTACCACTGAGAGATTTTAACTGTTTCCAAAATGTTTGTTCTGTTGCTTGGCCCTAAATGGCACTCTTTTGTGTTGATGGGCCGTTAAGCACCATTCCATTCACAAATGTTTGGGACATGCTCCGGAGAATTTATATTGACAATTTAAACCGTGGGACCATTACCTATGCAAAATTAAAATCCCATCTATTCCCTGGGCTAGTGGGGAGCGGGGTTTCACACTGACTTGCGCATAGTTTGTATGTACATGTATTTTGTGATAACAGTTGAGCCTCTGTGACAAATATCTGACTGTATCACACTTTGTCTATGTGCATAAACATTTCTACATGGCTATTGTACTAAGTGTACAAAGACTTAAGACATAGTGAGTGTTCAGGCTTTCTGAAAATCTCTTCGCTGTGCTCTACCCGTGTTTATAAAAAATTATGAACAAAAAAGTGAAATGGTTTGATTGGCTGAGACTGAGCTCAGCCTCAACTGTGACAGAGCTCATCTTAGCCTCTACCAATCAAACTTCTTGATTTTGAGAATGAGAAGTTCTGCTCAGAAAGTTTTATATGCACAGGCCAGGTGACCGTTTCACTAAACTTTGTACGATAAAAAAGTTCTTTAATATTTTGCTTCTCACATTAACGTGATTCCCAAATGGTACCATTTGCTACCTACATGTACATATAATTATACCCCGGCATACGAAGTATGTCGAGGGGTATCTTGTTTTCGTCATTCTATCCGTCCGTCCGTCCGTCCGTTCGTCCGTCCGTAAGATTTGCGTTAAAGTTTTCGGTTACCAATTATCTCTGCAACCGTAAGTCAGATTGACTTGAAACTGCGTCATCATCCATATTTTCATTCTATAGCCCACCCATGTGGCTTTCATGCCAAATGTCAAGGCTAAATCACTTAGAAACTATTTTTTGTTCGGACAAGTCGTCGGCCGGGGGTATCCGTGAGCCCCTGCTCACTTGCTCTAGTTAAATGTGTCGGAGCACATCCACGACAGATTTGCCACTATCTGCTGTCAGATCAAATTATTGTACATTTCTTTCGCACTTACGAACTTGTTAGTCGTACGATGTTTAGGGAAATGGGCACTGATGATCTTGCGTGATTGTATGTGTCTGTGACTTGAGAAATGGGGCTGATGGATTTCATACCAGTGTAGATCCAAATCAGCCTGTGCATCCGCACAGTCTGATCAGGATCTGCACTGTTCGCCATTCCATCAATGAAACACCCGTCATGCTTCTAACAAGGAATATAGATAGTTGGCTACATTATGCCTTACACTATATGTGGCTGTGACTGGAGAAATGGGGCTTACGGGTTATGCGACCAGTGTAGATCCACATCAGACTGTGCATCCGCCCAGTCTGATCAGGACCTGCACTGTTCGCCATTCCATCGATGAAACACCCGTCATGTTTCTAACAAGGAATATAGATAGTTGGCTACAGGTGTGAGCTATTTGATCTGGAGCTGCACTGGTCACAAATCCCATAAGCGCCATTTCTCCAGTCACAGCCACAGTTGTGTCAGTGACTGGAGAAATGGGGCTTATGAGATGTATTGTCAATCTAGCTCCTGGCCTGTCATCACATTCATTCAACTAGACCTGGACATTATGCTGTTTGTCAGAAGCATGACATAGTTTTCAGTGACTGAATGGTGAACAGTGCAGACCCAGATCAGACTGCGCGGATGTCACTGGTCACAAATGCCATAAGCCCAATTTCTCCAGTAATGCCACATATGTCTTGGTACTTCAAAGTCTGTTGTAACTGAATCAAAGTGTAACTGAATCAAAAATGAGTTGAATGTAGAAACCTACAGCGGGCCTGTGTGGAACGTGCAGTTAAATTGCACATGCTACAGAATGGAAACACTAACCCATTTCATTTGCGGATGTACAACACTATATGAACACATATACATATCTCTCATGCACCCTCTGTCTGTCCGAGATTTACGTTAAAGTTTTTGGTTGCCTACCTACTGTCTTTGTTACCTTCAGTCAGATTGGTTTGAAACTGCATATACAACTTACAAATTTGTGTTAAACTTTGTGAGGGGTACATTTATCAGTGTTACCTATTTCTCGGTTAACTCTGCAAATGTATACAGTCAAACTTGCACAAGCGACCACATGCTTTAAGCGTCTTTTTTTCTTATGCGACCACTTTCAATTCACCCTCCCCCCCACCATTTGGCCTATATAATCGTCGCTTAGCACATGGGAACAACAGTACTGGTCGCTTAGCACATGGGAAAACTTCTGCGTATTTCACTCCTTTAAAACAAATAATTTTGTTTGTTGTGTACAGACTACGCAAGCATTTTTATTTCACCCAATTCCAATTTCCTTGACGCGTAATGGTACTGGTATATACCGAACACTGCATTAATAAATCATTATTCTATCAGCTGGTTTGGTTGTCAGTCAATGACTGATAAAAGTCACAGGGGCGAAACACGTCTGGTACGAAGTGATCGCAGTCACTACTGCCTATTTGCAATTTCAGCTGGGCGATTTTATTTTGCAATAACATTCAAATTATTTAGTTTATTTTGATAAAATAAAGCCTGAATAATTCAGAAAAGTGCACAGTAAACATTACCAGTAGTAGTATTCTAATGTTTATGTTAATTTTAATTTCTATGTTAATGTTTAATATTCGCGATTTCCTGATTCCGAATATTAAATAATATAACCGGACATACCAGTGCCCGGATTTCCATTTTTTGTTTGTTTTTGTGTTAAGAGACAATTGTTCTAAGCGACCATTTTTGGTGTCTCTCTTGGGTGGTCGCTTAATGCAAGTTTGACTGTATATTACCGTCAAACCTTTTCTAAACTCAACACCCACTGTGACAAATCCATGATCCTCATGACCTCGCTAAACCCAAGGTCAAGGTTTCATACTTAGTGTATTCAAAACCTCAACGCTCAGATTAATTTATGTTTCCTTTCACGTAACTGCTTCATAGTTCACACATGCATTCCTCTGATGGTCCTCTATCATGCTGTTACAAATACAAGATCTTCCGGCCTTTTCTGTTTGTGAATGTGCCCTCCTTTTCTTTCTGACACTGTCAGGGGGGCATTCATATGCCGACATGCCACATTTCTAGTTTAACCCTTAGACCGCTACACACAACAATTGTCGTCTGCTGTTGCTTTTATATCTTGCCTTATTTCTCAATAAAAACATGGTTTGACAGCACTTCAGAATCATTTCCAATGGAAATGCTTCTAAAGTGCTGTCAAAGCATGTTGTAAATTAGTATTCTAAAGTGCCGTCGAAGCATGTTTTTATGCCATCGGGTTTCGAGAAACGGGTTGCATATAGTGTTTGGACTGTCCGTCTGTCCGGGCACACATTAGGGTACTTATGTGGCTAGCCCCACAGGGTTATGGACTTGGTAAAGGATAGGGTTGGTTACAATTAGCCACCTAAAAAATCCTTTTATGTGGCTAAAAATCATTTTATGTGGCTAATATTTAACATGTGATAAGCCACATAAGTATAGTACTGTAAGAACGTCCGTCCGTCCGTCCGTCCGTCCGTCCGTCACACTTTTCGGTTAACCACTTTGTCACAGTTTCTCAAATATGCTGCAGGTGGCATCCGCTTTCGACAGACGCATTTCTTGTTGATGATAAAAATGGAAATATAAAATAAAGAGCAGACGACAAAAAATTAAGATAGCGGTGTAAGGGTTAATAAAAGAAAGCCATTACAAACACTGTTGTAGAACAACAATAGCATGTCCTTCTGTGCAGATTGATCATGGTGTGCATAGCTCACCTTGCCAACATTCCAGAATTTATAACTAGAAAATGTATGTGTAACAATAATAAAACTACACCATTGCAGAGCATACAAAACCAGTGTTGAAGGGCTCAGATACCTGAATTATAGTGGAATCTCTCTGAACCAGAAACATATTAAAACATTAACCTATTCAACCCTAAATAACTGGAATGGACAGTGATACATTCATTTTCCGACAAATCCAGTCATCACAAAATGAGTTTCAGGCTAGTCCATTTATACAAAAGGTTGTTTTTTTCTTTCTACAAAATATGAAAGTTACTTGAGAAAAGTGTAGATCATGATGAGATGGTTCGTGACTGCAGTACTTCTACACTGTTTGCAAACACTGCTTTTGATCGAGGTCTGTAATGTTGTTGGGGTTAAACAGCAGGTCACTTTATTTGGTATTGAGGGCCAAACATGTCATTGTAGACCATACTTGTTTAACATGATACGTCGTATTGTAATGTTTTCTCTTACATCTGTGATTGTTTTGCTTTGAGTGTCTCACTTCTACTATTGTTTTGCATTTTGAGTGTTTTCTTATAATGATAACGTAAATATTCTGTAACAATATAGGAGGAATTGTTTCTTCCAAACTATTTAAATACGGTAATTTATACCATAAAGGTGAAAATAAGAAAGCTTTGTTATAAATGCAAGACGTTTGTGAATTTTTATACTGTTGAATGTACAATGTATAAATATTTGTATACCACTTCATTTTTGCCATGTATGTCAAACCTCCGTGCCTTCCATTTCTAACATACTACTTTTCTATTAATTTCTTCATCTAAGTTGCTTGGCTCTAAATGATACTCTTTTGTGTTGGTGGGCTCTGTAACGGCCACTATCCAAATGAATAATTTCCTATATATTTAACCTCCCTACTCCGGCCACCTCTCTACAACTACCAGTTGTGTGTCTTCCCATGGGTGGCTGTTGTAGAGAGGTTACACTGTATGCGTTTGTACATGACAGTCCAAAAGAACATGGTGAACATTATGTCACTCTTATTGTTTTTGATATTATCCATCGTTATCAGATTTGGTATACATATTGGCTATTATCTGTGTCATTTGGGAGCCCCGTGCAGGCACCGGGGCGGGATCAACTGATCCTGAGAATAGTGCTGCAGTAGCCATTGCTTGTCGTAAAAGGCGACTAAACTGGCTTAACGATTGGGTTCATACTTTCCGGAACCCACTATACCGGATTTGGCCCTCATGTACATTTTTGGCTTTCTTGTACGTGAGAGTTGAGTCAGGCTATGCCCCATATATAAAAGTAAGATTAGCGCTAATCCTATTACTTTTAGGGGATGGGATAAATGATGCTGGTGTGGCGAGGGTCTGGCACCAGATCAGGTTGTTCTAATTTCAGGACTGAATATATATTTTGATTGTAAATATTGAGTTCTGAAGTTGGGATTTACCCCCCTCGGACAGGTGGATACAGGACACGACCCCGTTGACCCGTCTGCGTGTAGACTCCCTGAGGCTTGTACCTCTATGTCAGAAAAGCGGACGTTAAACCCTATTCACTCACTCACTCACTCACTGTGTCATTTGGACGTTACATATCTTAATTGAAAATGCCATGGCAATTATTATTTAATAGTAGTCTTGGTCAAAATAAAAAATTGTTTCTGATTCCATTGAAAATTCTTTAAAACATCTATTTATAATACAAATGTGTGTTGTTCCGACATGTTTTTCTTTCACAATTCAATTGTCTTTAAGTGCAATGTATTGTTTTCTGTTGACATGTTTCAAATGAACTATTGAATAGTCGTTGGTATGAAGCATGTAGAAAACGTTCGTTTACACACTTTAGGTGGTCATGTCATTTCCATTCATTTAATGCAACCCAAATGAACATTGTATGAAATTCAGCTGTTGATAGGCCGTTAAACACCAATAAACAATGAAATTGAACTGCTTTATGTTAACAGTAATGTATATTTCTCATTATTTCCAAACCAGTGGCGTCGTAATTAAGACAAAAGGCATGCATTGTCACTAAAATATAAATATCTTCCATTCACAGACAATTCAATATAATTCCAGCACAAAAATATTTACACAATTCCCTAACATTTGATTGGTCCGTAGCAAGTCTCTGTCAAAAATTTATATCCCAGTAAATTCCCACGCCGAACTACTTTCCGTAACCGTGAGGCGCAGTTAAAATAATTCTTAAGAAAACGGGAAAATAAACACATTTTCTTGATGAATTTATTTCAAATGCTGGAATTATAAGGAATGAATGGCCTTTTTGTGGAATTTATCGGGGATATCAACTTGGAAAAGTCGCGGGAATACTGGACGAGGCCTTCCGGCCTTCGTCCAGTATTCCCGCGACTTTTCCAAGTTTATACCCCGATAAATTCCATAAAAAGGCCATTCATTCCTATATTATTTCCAAACCAGTGGCGTCGTAATTAAGACAAAAGGCATGCATTGTCACTAAAATATAAATACCTTCCATTCACAGACAATTCAATATGTATACCAATAATTGTTGCAATTGGAGTGTTCAATGTGGCTGTGGCTGGAGAAATGAGGCTTATGGGATTTATGACCAGTGTAGCTCTTGATCAAATAGCACATTCCTGGGGCCCGTTTCACTAAACTTCCTACGACTAAAATGTT
Source organism: Conchocele bisecta (assembly GCA_029237695.1). Taxonomy (NCBI): domain Eukaryota; kingdom Metazoa; phylum Mollusca; class Bivalvia; order Lucinida; family Thyasiridae; genus Conchocele; species Conchocele bisecta. The sequence continues at coordinate 178,143,791 of CM055265.1, forward strand.
CGTAAGTGCAAATTTAGGATCGTCTGTAAATTTAAATTGATGGATTTACATTTATTGAGCATAGGCTGCATATGCAGCCTATGCTCAATAAATGTAAATCCATCAATTGTTTACAAGAAAACATTATTAATGTGCAATTTACAGACTATCATAATTTTGCACTTACGAACATTTTAGTCATAGGAAGTTTAGTGAAACGGGCCCCTGTATCCTAATAACGATCTATACCGCTTGTTAGAAGCATAGCGCACAGTGCAGATCCTGATCAGACTGTGCGGATGCACAGGCTGATCTGGATCTACACTGGTCGCAAAACCCATAAGCCCCATTTCTCCAGTCACAGCTACAAATGAGGCGATACACACTTTACTAATTATTTTTAGCCCCGTGTACATGTATGTTTTATTTAACCCATTTCACACTGAGGATTCACCATTTTGTTTGCAGAAAATCCTAAATATTTTCTTTATATGCGCTCTGAGGTATGTCGCGGGTACCATTTGAACCGTCTCATTGGTTCAAAGAAGTGGTCACAACATATAGTTTCATCGAGAAACAAAAGAAATATATAATAAATGTCATACCCGTAAAGGTGTATTCCAAATACCACGAGTTAAGATGCCAATGAATTGTATCTGGTAATATTTCACATCATTTTATCCACTGACCAGAATTGTTTGGGTTAAAATCACTCAACTCCCCCATACAAACTGCCATCTATCCTTCTCTACCGTCACTGTGTGTTCACCCAATATTTACCTCGAGTATTATTCATTTCAAAAGTGTATTATGTTAATTATGCATAGAAGTTTCTGTTGTTACAACTCATTGGAACCGTCTCGTTGAGACGGTTCTAATGAGTGGTAACAACATAAACTTCTATGCATAATTAAGATAATTATCCTCAGCATGTAACGGTTACGTATTCAGTTGGGTGATCAGTTTTCTGTCTCATGCAAGCATTGCAGCCTACATCACAATCTATCTTTCTCACTGACCACTTCTTCATCTATCCTATGGTCTTGTGAAGTGCAGTTTACTAATTTTAATTGTTGTTTTGTATTTACATGTACATGTATGTAATTGTCTTGGCTAATCAAAATATATCATTGAATGCTATCGACATTGTTGTCTTTTTAATCATGCACATTTGTGTATCTGTGACCCTTTAACTGTGCCGTTAGCAAGTTTGGGTTTTGTTCAGATGTTTTATAAGATACATAATCTTACAAATTTGGGCTTATTACCTCGGCCCGATACATAGGTATCCTTACCAGAATTCATATCCTTACAGTGAATCTCACTGGGATTCTTACTGGGATTCACTGTTTTCTTGTAAACAATTATTGGATTTACATGTATTGAGCCTATGCTCAATAAATGTAAATCAATTATTAAATTGAAATTTCCAGAAAATCCTAAAGTTGCACTTGCGAACATTTTAGTCCTACAAAGTTTAGTGAAACGGGCCCCTGGCGTAGTAAGGGTAGGGTAACCATTTTGAGGATTCACCATTTTGTTTGCAGAAATCCTAAAATATTTTCTTTTTATATGCATCTGAGGGTATGTCGCGGGGTTTTACCATTTGAACCGTCTCATTGGGGGTTCAAAGAAGTAGTCACAACATATAGTTTTTCATCGAGAAACAAAAGAAAATATATAATAAATGTCCATACCGTAAAGGTGTATTCCAAATACCACGAGGTTAAGGATGCCAATGAATTGTTATCTGGTAATATTTCACATCATTTTATCCACTGACCAGAATTGTTTGGGTTAAAATCACTCAACTCCCCCATACAAACTGCCATCTATCCTTCTCTACCGTCACTGTGTGTTCACCCATATTTACCTCGAGTATATTCATTTCAAAAGTGTATTATGTTAATTATGCATAGAAGTTTCTGTTGTTACAACTCATTGGAACCGTCTCGTTGAGACGGTTCTATGAGTGGTAACAACATAAACTTCTATGCATAATTAAGATAATTATCCTCAGCATGTAACGGTTACGTATTCAGTTGGGTGATCAGTTTTCTGTCTCATGCAAGCATTGCAGCCTACATCACAATCTATCTTTCTCACTGACCACTTCTTCATCTATCCTATGGTCTTGTGAAGTGCAGTTTACTAATTTTAATTGTTGTTTTGTATTTACATGTACATGTATGTAATTGTCTTGGCTAATCAAAATTATATCATTGAATGCTATCGACATTGTTGTCTTTTTAATCATGCACATTTGTGTATCTGTGACCTTTAACTGTGCCGTTAGCAAGTTTGGGTTTTGTTCAGATGTTTTATAAGATACATAATCTTACAAATTTGGGCTTATTACCTCGGCCCGATACATAGGTATCCTTACCAGAATTCATATCCTTACAGTGAATCTCACTGGGATTCTTACTGGGATTCACTGTTTTCTTGTAAACAATTATTGGATTTACATGTATTGAGCCTATGCTCAATAAATGTAAATCAATTATTAAATTGAAATTTCCAGAAAATCCTAAAGTTGCACTTGCGAACATTTTAGTCCTACAAAGTTTAGTGAAACGGGCCCCTGGCGTAGTAAGGGTAGGGTAACTGGAACCAGATCAGGATATTGTGGTTTTAGCACTTGGAGGTATTATAGTTTCAGTACCGAGTGATAGTGAGATTGCAATGGCTATTGAATGGGTGTAAAACTCCAATCATTCAATCCAAACTAACAAGACTACCCTATTACAGCACTGGGGATTGCTATATAAACAACACACTATACATGGTAGTGGATCTGAAATAGTGTATTGCTGTATACAGGTATAAATGAATTGTATGTGTACATGTAACTGTAGTAATGAACCCTTTCACCCCTAAATAACTGACGGTTCATGCTGAACTCTTTGCATGCTAGCGGTGAAAATATCCGCCAAACGAATTATGAGTATGTCTTGAAATTTCATTAGAATTGAGTTCTCAGGACTCGATTCTAATGAAATTCCAAGAAATGATATTTACGGGGAGAAATACAAGAAAATATGATGAAGTTTTGTCTAGTTTTCAACTATTTATAGCCCACAAGTTTCCCAGCATGCAAAGAGTTAATTCTGGATTACTTCATTAACCATATGTTTTTTAAAAGCTGACAAATACTGTAGATCTTCTTGAGGCGGCTCGTTACGAGCAGGCTCCTCTACATCTACAGTGTTTGCAAACGTCTGGTTGAAAGGGTTAACAAAAAGAGGTGAATGGGTTTAACATCCCATGAAACAGCTATAAAGGTCATATGTGAATGTGACTGGAGAAATACGGCTTATGGGTTTTGCAACAAGTGTTGTTCCAGATCAGCCTGTGCATCCGCACTGTTCGCCATTCCATCAATGAAACACCTGTCGTGCTTCTAAGAACAGATTGTTATCAGACTACAGGATTTGATGTATTGGTGTTTAAAGGCCTATCAACAGATAAAATCATTTAAGGCCGGGCCAACAGGTTCGATCCCGAATTTAACTTTGCAATTTTGATGAAATCGGCTACTGGTCTACACTATCAACTCATACAAATGGGTAACAAGATATGCGACATGCATGTATAGCATAAAGTGGAACCTCTCTAAACCGGACACCAACAAAACACATGTGATCATATTTTAGTTTCTCGGTCATTAATCTCAGGTGATAATGTTTGTTCGTGATCGCATAACACACAGCTATGGCTCGGAATGATCAAATGCCCGATTTACAGTGAAACCTCTAAGCCAGACACCCTGGGGACCTCCCAGGGTGTCCGGTTTAGAGAGGTTTCACTGTATTAAAGTAACCAAAAGCGAATATATAGCGGAGACTGGAAATGAAGCATACACCATTTATAACCAGTCTAGCTGCAGATCTTCCAGTGCACTCTATAGCCGTATACAGATCTATGCTGTTTATCAGAACTGTTACAGGTGTTCCACTGACAAACGCGACTATGCAGACCGTGATCTACTTGCAAAGACCCATTTCTCCAGTGACAGTTACATATTATCTCAATAGTTAGTGACAGAATACAGAACGTTTCATAAATCAGGGCACATGTCGCCGCATGTTGAGCCCGCCGTGGCACCCGATAGTCACATTTCAAAAGCTTTATGCAAATTCATTTTGATATTGATCTTGTGCATGTGGGTTGCTTGTGTGTGCCATAGCATGGATGAAGCATACAAAATTTCAAGTCAATCTGACTGATGGTTGCAAAAATGTAAGTAATTTAAGACGACAAAGATTTTGGACGCACACACACACACGGACGTAATTGTGATCACTATGTATCGCTTTCCGCAAGCGGGCTAAAAATAAGGTATTCTTAAATTACAGTAAGAAAGATTGTAGTTATTCATATATAGTAAAAATCAAAATATGCCATAAATACCAATACAAAGCACTTTATAAGCAGAATGGATTTGATCCATGTATAAATATAAAATATATTTACATGACAACTATTATAAACATGTATGAGCTTGGCTCCAATGCGATTTAATGTGATCTGTGTAGGCAACAAAATACATCTGTTCAAATTTCAAGGGTTGAGAAACGATACCCCAGCTGAGAAAAGGGGCATTATGATAGTGTGCAACCTTCTGAGGTGAAGCACCAGGGGGCAGTTTCACTAAACTTTGTACGACTAAAATGTTTGTAAGTGCAAAATTATGATAGTCTGTAAATGTCACATTAACAATGATTTCTTGTAAACAATTATTGGATTTACATTTATTGAGCATAGGCTGCATATGCAGCCTATGCTCAATAAATGTAAATCCATCAATTGAAATTTCCAGACGATCCTAAATTTGCACTTACGAACATTTTAGTCGTACGAAGCTTAGTGAAACGGGGCCCAGGAATGCAGGTTTGCATTCGTAAGTAATGGAGTGAAAAACTACAGCCCTGTCTGGGTCTAGGATCGTAAACCTTTCTGAGGACGTTCTCAAAATGTGTACTCAAAATCAAGCAGACTGGCTGGTACAGAATCAAACTTGGACTTCAGGCATGAAACCATGCTCCGACACAAACGTGGCTAAAATACTGGCCAAATTCGTGTGTGGGGTTTAATATGTATAGTGGGGGTATTCACAAAGTGGTTTTCTACAATAACATGTCATAGCAATACTGATATGTGGTTGTAACAGGAGAAATGGAACTTCTGTCCTTCGTGACCATTGTCTGATCAGCGTCTATACTGTTGAATGTTCGCTATTCTGACAGTGAAACTCCTATAGTAACAGTATGGAACCAGTGCTCCATATAAGCTGCGTAATTGCTTAAATACCCAATTAAAATTGCCAAAAACCCAATTGAAATCAGAAGTAGTGAGTATCAAAAAGCAATAACATTTTTGTGATACCTTTATCATGCTGCAGAAAACAAACAGACCACAAATTTAGCATATTTTTCTTATTTTCAATGAAAACACATCTTGGTATTTCATTAGAATTGTCTCCAAGGAGACAATTCTAATGAAATGCCAAGACTTGTGTTCATTTCGAAGCAAACTATTTAATAATTGCTGTCTGTTGTGTAAACAGTAGTGTGATTTTATTTTACCCAATTTTGAAATACCCAATTGCTTCAGAAATGATGAGTGAAAATACTCAATTACTAATTCCTTATCTGGAGCCCTGTGGAACATTTCCAGGCTGCAGGAACGTGCAAAAAAGAAGCAAGACTAGTCACAATGGACATAAGCCCCATTACTCCAGTCCATGGCTACATATCACAAAAAGGAAATACAGAAAATCTTATCAAGTGCGTCAGCATGTTTATGAACTGTCTGCCCTTTGATCAATTGTGGAGAAAATGTTATACAACAGATCTATCACCGTTTTGCAACCTACAGACAAAATAAGGAAATGTGGCATGTCGGCTCACAAATGTCCCCTGTGGCAGATTGTAGAAACTCCGGCAAACTTATTAACAACACCCACGGGCACGCACACGGATGGACGCACAGCACAGTACAAACACTATTTCCCGCCTGGCTCTACAGAGACCAGGGGCCCGTTTCACTAAGCTTCTTACGACTAAAATGTTCGTAAGTTCAAATTTAAGATGGTCTGTAAATTTCAATTTATGGATTTACATTTATTGAGCATAGGCTGCATATGCAGCCTATGCTCAATAAATGTAAATCCAATAATTATTTACAAGAAAACATTGTTAATGTGAAATTTACAGACTATCATAATTTTGCACTTACGAACATTTTAGTCGTACAAAGTTTAGTGAAACGGGCCCCTGGGGCATAAAAAGAATTTAGACATCCAACAGAAAGTGCACCTAATGACGTATACAACACAACTGGCCCCATATCAGCCTGCACATCCTTGGACACTGAAGGAGATTGCAAATGCAAACTTGATGTACAGAACACATGAACACCATGCTGGCCATTCGCCCGTAGTATATGGGCAACGTAAATTGTCAACATTGTTATACATTTTGTCTTCGTTCTCAATAAAAACATGATTTGACAGTATGCCGGGGGTATAATAATTCTAAAATGTTGTCAAACCATGTTTTTGGTGAGAAAAAAGTGGAAAATAAATAATAAACATCAGGGGCCCGTTTCACTAAACTTTGTACGACTAAAATGTTTGTAAGTGCAAATTTAGGATCGTCTGGAAATTTCAATTGATGGATTTACATTTAAATATGCAACCTATGCTCACTCAATAAATGTAAATCCAATAATTGTTTACAAGAAAACAGTGAAATTCACAGACTATCATAATTTTGCACTTACGAACATTTTCGTCGTACAAAGTTTAGTGAAACGTGCCCCAGACGACTAAATGTAATTCATAAATTGCAACTACTAATGTCTGTCTCACAAACTGCCGATATCAGTAAAAATCTTCAGCTCACTTGGATAGTTGTCCTTATACAATACTGGGTCGGCGCGAAACTCAATACTCTTCAACGGCATTGCGTTGTACACACTCGTGAAGCGATTGATACATTCTGTCCGCTCCACCATGTGTGCAATGTCCGCCGATAACATCTCTGTGTTTGTACACGCGGGACATTTAAACTTCTTCCTGGGGGTGACCTTCATGGGCGACTTGCCGGTCACGTTGGCCATCAGGAAGTTCATGGCGATGTCTTCGCAGTTTGTGTGCTCGTCCACCCAGCTCTTGATGTCACCCGGCATGTTGTACGTGTATAGGTAGCTGAAGTACTGAAATACAACAATGCTAGCTTGTTTGTTTGTGTATTGGTGTTTAAAAGCCTATCAACAGCTAGGGTCATTTAAGGCCCAAATCCCAAGATCTGAACAGAATATTTACATGAAATTAGAATAACCTGACTTGGTGCCAGGTCCATACCATACCAAAGTCACATGGCCCCTTCCCCTAAAAGTAATAGGATTACGAATAAGTAATATGTAATATGTGAGTAATACTCACATAAGGGGTATAACCAGATTCAACTGTTACATATAAAAATGCCAAAGATGTATGTGAGGGTCAAACCAGGTATCCGGTCGGGATACCAGTAAGGATGAACCCCGATCGTTAAATTACCCATCGCATGCTCCCACCTGCCACCCACAACAACGCTAGTAGCAGATGTATGTGGCTATACATGGCTATAGGTAGCTGAAGTAAGTGGCTATACATGGCTATAGGTAGCTGAAGTATGTGGCTATACATGGCTACAGGTTAGCAGATTATGTTGCAATACATGGCTATAGGTAGCTGAAGTATGTGGCTATACATGGCTACAGGTAGCTGAAGTATGTAGCTATACATGGCTACAGGTAGCTGATGTATGTGGCTATACATGGCTATAGGTAGCTGAAGTATGTGGCTATGCATGGCTATAGGTAGCTGAAGTATGTGGCTATACATGGCTACAGGTAGCTGATGTATGTGGCTATACATGGCTATAGGTAGCTAAAGTATGTGGCTATACATGGCTATAGGTAGCTGATGTATGTGGCTATACATTGCTACAGGTAGCTGAAGTATGTGGCTATATATGGCTATAGGTAGCTGATGTATGTGGCTATACATGGCTACAGGTAGCTGAAGTATGTGGCTATATATGGCTATAGGTAGCTGATGTATGTGGCTATACATTGCTACAGGTAGCTGAAGTATGTGGCTATACATGCTACAGGTAGCTGATGTATGTGGCTATACATGGCTATAGGTAGCTTTAGGTAGCTGAAGTATGTGGCTATACATGGCTATAGGTAGCTGATGCATGTGGCTATACATGGCTACAGGTGGCTGAAGTATGTGGCTATACATGGCTATAGGTAGCTGAAGTATGTGGCTATACATGGCTACAGGCAGCTGATATATGTGGTTATACATGGCTACAGGTAGCTGAAGTATGTGGCTATACATGCTACAGGTAGCTGATGTATGTGGCTATACATGGCTATAGGTAGCTGATGTATGTGGCTATACATGGCTATAGGTCGCTGAAGTATGTGGCTATACATGGATATAGGTAACTGATGTATGTGGCTATACATGGCTACAGATAGCTGATATATGTGGCTAGACATGGCTACAGGTAGCTGATGGATGTGGCTATACATGGCTACAGGTAGCTGATGTATGTAGCTATACATGGCTACAGGTAGCTGATGTATGTGGCTATACATGGCTACAGGTAGCTAAAGTATGTGGCTATACATGGCTACATGTAGCTGAATTATGTGGCTATACATGGATACAGGTCGTTGATGATGTATATGGCTATACATGGTTACAGGTAGCTGAAGCATGTGGCTATACATGGCTACGGTAGGTATGTGTGGTATTACTGGTACAGGTAGCTGATGTGGCTATACATGGCTACAGGTAGCTGAAGTAGTGGTATACATGGCTCAGGTGCTGACATGTGGCATACATGGTACAGGTAGCTGATGTAGTGGCTATACATGGCTACAGGTAGTATGCAGTGGCTACTGGCTACGGTAGCTGAAGCCATGTGGCTATACATGGCTACAGGTAGCTGATGTATGTGGCTATACATGGCTACAGGTAGAGTATGTGGTATCATGGCTAAGGTTGATGAAGTGGCTATATGGCTACGTAGCTGTAAGATGTGCTATGCTGGTACAGGTAGCTGAAGTATGTGGCTATACATGGCTACAGGTAGCTGAAGTATGTGGCTATGCATGGCTACAGGTAGCTGAAGTACGTGGCTATACATGGCTACATGTAGCTGAAGTATTGAAACACAACATTAGTAAAACTTAGCCCTGTACCACATTCTGGAATTGACCAGTATTCGACAAAAGAACAAAATATTTGAAAATCTTGGCACGTTGATTTGGTGATATGGGTGTCAAAATTTGAGACTAAATTTGTTGAATATCTGGTTTTCAGAGGTAGAAGAAAGCTCCAAAAAGCTTTCTGGAATGCAGATTCCATTATTAGAAGAAATATTATTAGAAGAAATATGTCCTGCTTATGGACCTGTAGCATATTTCATCAAAATTGCAAAGTATAATTATCTAGCAAAGTATACTTTGTGGGAGTAATCATTTATTTTTCCCGAAATGCATTATTTCACATAGAACTAACCACTGCATATATTTGATGATTAAAAGTATGCAGAATTATTATACTGAATTTATTAAATTATCACAGCCAAAATGGCTGTGATAATGTAATATTCAGTATAATAAAAATTAATAAATTTATCCTTAAATTGAAAATTTCTCCCTCAAAGTATACTTTGCTAGATAAGTATACTTTGCAATGTTGGTGAAATAAGCTACAGGAGTATTCTGGTTTTCGGATGATTCTGTTCCAGAGGTTACACTTTACAATATTATGTCTCATTTGTAAAAACAAGCCATGTTATTTTGCACCTAAGAAAATGTGTGAATCTCATGAAAAATATTTACATTGAAAGTAGAGGAAATATTCAGAGCAAATGTGGAATAGAATTCGAATTCCACATTTGCTATGAAATGAAAATGTTGTCAACTTCTGACATCATTTACAGAAACTATCACAGTTTTTGTGAATCGTTTTCATGAAAACTCGCACATTATCTGTACAGCATCTCATGGCTGGCCTCCTTAACCCTGTCAACACCACAGGCTTGTATAGTGGTATTGGCAAAAAGTGTAGATCCAGATGAGACGGCTCGTGACGAGCCGTCTCATCAGGATCTGCACTTTTTGCAAGTAATTTTCATATTTTTTGAGAGCAAAAACATCGCTTTTTCATAAATGGACTAGTCTGAAAATCATTTTGAAACAATTGGATTGGTTGCAAAATTAACATATCAAATTCCATTCCGGTTAAATAGGGGTGAAAGGGTTAATAAGCTACTTACCTTGTGGTAGAATGCGGCGCCGGTGAGCACCATGGAGATGGAGTTTGTCCACTCGGACTCGTACCGCCACTTGCCGGTCGTGTTGTCCCAGAGGTGGACACGCGATGGGAACCCCACCAGGCGGTCAGGGAACTCACGCCACACCTACAACCATGGTTATTTCTGGCTGATACTGAAGAAATGTCCAGTTGACCAATCAATGGGTATTAACTTGGGACAATTGTGATCAGAATCCCACCAGGCGGTCAGGGAACGCACGCCACACCTACAACCATGGTTATTTCTGGCTGATACTGAAGAAATGTACAGTTGACCAATCAATGGGTATTAACTTGGGACAATTGTGATCAGAACCCCACCAGGCGGTGAGGGAACTCACGCCACACCTACAGCCATGGGCAGTTGGCCAATCGATAGACATTAACCTTCTTAACATTTGTACAGAATATATGTGGCTGTGACTGTTATGCGACCAGTGAAGATCCAGATCAGACTGTGCATCTGTACAGTCTGATCAGGATCTGCACTGTTCGCCGTTCCATCGATCAGTACATATCGAGTCTGCATGTGCATCCGCACAGTCTGATCAGGATCAACACTTTTCGCCATTTCATCAATGAAACACCCGTCATGCTTCCAACAAGCAATATGTCATTATCAGGATACAGAGCAAGCACCATTTCTCCAGTCACAGACACATATATGAAAGAATCCGTCATAGAGTAGAAGCAAAAATAGAGTAGAAGGCTAATGCATTATTTAATAGAACATGTAGTTTCTAAAGGAACTTGCGCGTGTAAAGGCTAGTTAGTGGAACAAATAGCAGAATTATTTTCCCTGCTACATAATTGAGGGTTGTTTTGGGCAACTTTTTTCACAAGTTCTTGAAAAATCGCAGGATTTTTTATTTCACTTTTTTTTCAAATTTGCTTTTCTCAATTTTGACGTAAATTTCGGTTCTTTGTAAGAATACTACCAGGCCCTTTCATAATTTCTGCAGGAAAAGCTGTGGATAAGTAAGTGGACTGCAAATGCAGATTGCTCATTGTCCAATTACCTCGTATCCAAACTCGAGTTCATCAGCGGTGAGCATCACAATGTCGTCATCGAGCGCCAATATACACTCGGTCTCAATCTCGTCATACGGGAAAAACCTGAAACAAACGACGCCAAGTCGTTAACAATGTGCAATTACATGTTTAATAGTGTTTAATCTGTTTTAGATACACAACAAAAAAATATGTTAAATTTTATTTTTCATGGTATTAACAGGTGACTGAGACATTGTCAGCTTTCAACATTATTTATGAAGGAGATGGTCATAACGCAAGACAAATGTCAGTGAAGAAAAAAACAATAATGCAGATTTCGGATGGATGTCAGAGCTCCAGTTAAGGTGCATAATTTGGGGACAAATTTCTTATTTCTCTATCAAAAATGGCATGTTGGGAGTGCTTTGGAATCGTCTCAATGAGACAATCCTAAAGGACTCTCAACTTGCCATTTTTGGTAAAGAAATAAGAAAATTTCTCACCACAAATTGAACAAATTACGCACCTTAACTGGAGCTCTGGATGTACATGTATGAACGAATGGCCCAACAGATGCCTGGTCAGCCGGATACCATTGTCATCTCTGATAATCAATGATACACGGTTATAAACCTGTTATCATAGCCCATATGTGGCTGTGACTGGAGAAATTGGGCTTATGGTTATGCGACCAGTGTAGATCCAGATCAGACTGTGCATCCGCACAGTCTGATCAGGATCGGCACTGTTCGCCATTCCATCAATGAAACACCCTTCATACTTCTAACAAGCAATGTATATTGTTATCAGGCTACAAGAGTGTGCTATTTGATCAGCAGCTACACTGGCACATATATGCTTTGTTTCTACAACATTTGCCTGGTGTATCGATTTTACATATTAACCCTTTTACCCCTAAGTAACTGGAATGGATTTTGATCTGTTAATTGAGCAACCAATCCAACCATCACAAACTGATTTCCAGACTACAGTGTAGTCCATTTATGAAAAGGAGGTGTTTTTTCTCTTAAAAATTTAAAATTACTTGCAATAAGTGCAGATCCTGATGAGACGGCTCATCACAAGCCGGCTCATCTGGATCAACACTTTTTGCCAATACCACTATACAGGCCTGTGGTGTTGAAAGGGTTAAACAGTCGAAACTTTAAATTAAACACCCTGGGCATATCATAGGGTGACCAGTTTATACATGTTCTACTGTTATTTAGCTATTACCATCCTCCAATAAATGTTTTGTTTGTTTGTTTGAAAGGGTTTAACGGCCTATCAACAGCTAAGGTCATATAAGGCCGGGTCAATGGGTTTAGTACTAAATCCCATATATTACCTGTACAAGTACATCAAGTACATGTACAAATGGGGGGAAAATCCCAAAATCAGAACTGAATATTTACAATAAAAAAACTATATATTCAGCCTTGAAATCAGAATAATCCTGATCTGTCGCCAGGTCCTCGCCACACCAGAACCACTTGGGCTCCCTCCCAAAAACAGTAGGATCAGTAATAATCTTACTACTTTTATAATGGGCAATAACCCAATTCAACTCCCAGGTAACAAAAGAGCCAAAGATAAAAACGTACCTGAGGGCCAAACGAGGCAAATTGCGATTCCTATAAGGAGGAACCCCTTCCGTTAAGTTACGCCGTCGCGTTCGCCCAACCAACCACCCACTCCAATAAATATGCAGGCATTGTCCAATCATGAGCAGACAGTATCATTACAAACACATTTTTTTCATTATAGAAACCCTTCAAAATCAAATACATTGAGGTTGATGGGGTGTCCCGTTTACAGAAGTTCTACTGTAATTGTATGATAGATGGCACCAAACCTCAGTTTTGTTTGTTTGTTTATTGGTGTTTAACGGCCTATCAACAGCTATGGTCATGTAAGGCCGGGCAAACGGGTTCGATCCCGTTTTAACCTGCTGCATTGGGGGGAAAATTCCAAAATCAGAACTGAATATTTACATCGAGAAACAATATATTCAGCCCTGAAATTAGAATAACCTGACCTGGTGGCAGGTCCATACCACACCAAAGTCACTTGGCCCCTTCCCCTAAAATAGGATTACGAATAATCGTAATACTCATATAAGGGGTATAACCAGATTCAACTGTCACATACAAAATGCCAAAGACGTATGTGAGGGCCAAACCAGGTCTCCAATCAGAATTCCGGTAAGGATGAACCCCGATCGTTAAATTACCCATCGCATGCTCCCACGCACCAAACCTCAGGTTGTAGCTGACAGCTCTGTTGGTGCCGACAGGGTCAACTCCCTTCTGTTGGACAGTTTGAGGAAACTACCCAAACAGTGGGTATTGCGTGTATTTTACGCACTTATTTTAGCTGAATATACATTGATTATCAATAATGCGAGTAAAGAATACTCACAGCAGTGTGAAAATATGCATTGATTTTCAAATTGAGTAGTGGAAATACTGTAATAAAGTTGAAAATTAACTTAGTTGAGCTGCAAAAAGCAAACACTGTTTGCTTTTTGCAGCTCAAGTAAGTAAATTTTCACCTGTATTAATAAATAAGTGAAGAAGTAATGATACACTCAAATAAATGTTTAAATTTGTCTTTATGTTTTTATTTATCATTTGTTCCCTATTTAATAATGAAGAAAATCAATATTAAATCCATTTGTGAAAATAAAATACGCATTTAATTTGAAAGCAGGGGGTACAATACTCTTTAGACACAAAGCTTATCTGGAGCTCTGTGCGTCAACTCACCTGTTGCTGAGTTTGTTGTGTGGGGTCTGCACAACCTTTATCTGTTTGCCCACTACAGGCCACGATTGCACTGGAATATACGAACGGCAGGATTATCAAGGATATATCAGATGGCACAACAAAACAAATGTGGTATACTGGAAACTTTGACCCCTCTTCTACCCATTAGCGAAGGATCATGAACGTTGTTGGTTACTAGTCAGTAGGCAGATAAAAAACTAGATTTGTCAGTAAGCGAGGCTTACGGAATACCCCCCGCGTCAGCCCAGGTACCCCTAAAACTAAATAATTATGTAGATTTTTTCCAAGTCTGTGGGCCTGTGACCTTGACCTAGGGATCAGCAGGGGTTGGATGGTTATGGATTTGTCATAGCATGATAGTAGAGCCTTAGAGGAAAGCATGGGTGAAATATTAAGAATTTTCGATGAAGGAAGTAGAAGTTATAACATATTTGTCTGATGTTAAGTTTTGTAAAGAGAAGTATTTGACCTTGACCTTGACCTTGGGATCAGCGGGGGTTGGACGGTCGTGGATTTGGCACAGCATGGTAGTAGAGCTTTACAGGAATGCATGTGTGAAATATTAAGCATTTTAGATGAAGGAAATAGAAGTTATAACATATTTCTCTGATGTTAAGTTTAGTGACAGACGGACGCACACATGGACGCACGCACACACGCACAGACAACCTGACTCCAGTATACCCCCCCCCCAATAGGGGGGTATAATAACATGACCAAACGCAAAAAAAATACATGCAGACAAAATAAAAAGCATCAGACAAACGTTATCATTTGTATAATGGGAAATGTATCGACTACCTGAAATTACAGTCAAACTTGCACAAGCGACCATGTGTATTAAGCGACTTTCGTCTTAACTATATAACCGGACATACCAGTACAAAAAAATACATGCAGACAAAATAAAAAGCATCAGACAAACGTTATCATTTGTATAATGGGAAATGTATTGACTACCTGAAATTACAGTCAAACTTGCACAAGCGACCATGTGTATTAAGCGACTTTCGTCTTAACTATATAACCGGACATACCAGTACCCGGATTTCCTTTTTTTTTGTCCTTTTTCTGTTAAGAGACCATTGTTCTAAGCGACCATTTTTGGTGTCTCCCTTGGGTGGTCGCTTAATGCAAGTTTGACTGTATTATCCCCATTTTAAAGTAAATTAAAAACAGCACAGACTGTCGATTATATATACCAAGTTCCATCAAAATTTGTCTACAAGTTCATAAAGTCATTTGAATAATTGTACAGGCTGTCTCAAAATATGTTCAGTCCTTGGAGGTTAATGGATCACAGGGAAAAACGGGTCAGTTTTGCATTTCGAGCCCCGAAAAGGAAAACATAAGCAATTTATAAACTAGATTGGTCAGTAAGCGAGGCTTGTGACCTTGACTCTGGGATTAGCGCGAGCAACATGAACGTGAATTTGTCACAGGGTGGTAGAGGTCCATTGGAGTGTGAAATGTGGAGCAGATCCGAGCAAGGAAATAGAAGTTATAACCGATTTCTCTGATGTTAAGTTTTGTAAAGAGACTACTGTATAACTTCGAATTAACGCCCCCGGAGGCGTTACATTTACAAAAGGGGGGGGGGGGGGGGGGGGGGGGGGGGGGGGGGGGGGGGGGGGGTGGGGGTGGGGAGGGGGGGGGCGTTTATTAGCCAGAAAAAAAAATAAAAAAAAAAATAAATGAAAAAAAAAAAAAAATAAATAAATTACCAAGGACCGCCAATTTCAAACACAAATAAGGATTTAAGGATTATTTGTGTTTGAAATTGGGGGTCATTGGTAAATATTTTTTTTTTTTTTTTATTTGGGTGGAGGGGGCGTTTATTAGGAGGGGGGGGGGGCGTTAATTGGAGGTATACGGTATGTATGTGACGTTGACCTCGAGATCAGCGGGGATTTGTCACAGCATATGAAATATTAAGAATTTTCAATGAAAGAAATAGAAGTTATAACATATTTCTCTGATGTTAAGTTTTGTAAAGAGACTAAGTATGTGACCTTGACCTTGGGATCAGTAGGGGTTGGACAGTCGTAGATTTGTCACAGCATGATAGTACAACCTTAGAGGAATGCACAAGTGAAATAATAAGAATTTTCAATTAAGGAAATAGAAGTTATAACTTACTTCTCTGATGTTAAGTTTTGTAAAGAGACTAAGTATTTGACCTTGACCTTGGTATCAGCGGGGGTTGGATGGTCGTGGATTTGGCACAGCATGGTAGTAGAGCCTTACAGGAATGCATGTGTGAAATATTAAGCATTTTAGATGAAGGAAATAGAAGTTATAACAATATTTGTCTGATGTTAAGTTTTGTAAAGAGACTAAGTATTTTTTTGACCTTGACCTTGGGACCTATCTGCGGGGGTTGGATGGTCGTGGATTTGGCACAGCATGGTAGTAGAGCCTTACAGGAATGCATGTGTGAAATATTAAGCATTTTAGATGAAGGAAATAGAAGTTATAACAATATTTCTCTGATGTTAAGTTTACGGACTAAGTATTTGACCTTGACCTTGGGATCTGCGGGGGTTGGACGGTCGTGTATTTGGCACAGCATGGTAGTAGAGCCTTACAGGAATGCATGTGTGAAATATCAAGCATTTTAGATGAAGGAAGTTATAACAATATTTCTCTGATGTTAAGTTTACGCGGACGCACGGAGGCACGGACGCACGCACGGACAACCTGACTCCAGTATACCCCCCCCACAACTCGTTGCGGGGGGTATAATAATAACATAAATCATAAGATCTACCACCTCTAAGGTGACTAACCCAATTTTGAAATTAAGCGTCTTACTAAAGTTAATTTTATGGACCTTTCGGCGGCAATCTTCAGATGACGTGATCATTCAATTTTGACAAAAAATGTTCCAGAGTGATCGTCTCCTAAATACGAGATTTGATATATGACATGACCATATTTGGTCAAATGTGAAATTTGACCCTGACATGATCCCCACCCCCCTGGGCCCCACCCATTTTTAATCTAGAGGTCATCATTTTAACAAATCTGAAAGAGCATTGACGATCAATCATTCCTACAAAGTTTCGTTGAAATCAGACTGGCAGTTCGTGAGAAGATTTTTTAATAATTTGGTCTAATATTCTATGGTGGCCATCTTGGATTACGCGACGACCTCGGTTTTAACAAATATGAAAATGCTTCACCCACGGACCATTGCTGCGAAGGGTGACCAGCATTGACAAAGCGGTGCACGATAAGATGACGTTTGAAATCTATAATAAAAGGATGACATTTTTATCTTTCAGTGGCCATCTTGGATGACACGATCTTCCGATTTCAACCAAAAAAATGCTCCAGAGTGATAATCTCCTGGATACCTTTTATTTGCTATATAACATGACCATATTTGGTCAAATGTGAAATTTGACCCCTACTTGACCTCCCCGGGCCCTGCCAATTTTTGATAATGGGTTAATCATTTTAAAACATCTGAAACAGCATCGACTATCGATCACTACTGCCAAGTTCTGTCAAAATCGGTCTGGCGGTTCATGAAAAAATGTTTTAAGAATTTGACCTAATTTTCGATGGCGGCCGTCATGGAGTATGCGACAACCTCCATTTTAACAAATATGAAAAGGTTTCACCCACGCACCATAACTGTGAAGTTTGACCAGCATCGACCAAGTGGTTCAGGAGAAGATATTTGAAATCTATAATAAAAGGATGACCATTCGGCGGCCATCATGGATGACGTAATCATCCAATTTCGACAACAAATGCTCCAAAAGTGATTGTCTCCTAAATACCTTAGATTTAATATACATTAAGACCATATCTGGTCAAATTTTACACGTACTAATAATAATAATAATCAGCAGCGGAAAGAATTCAGCATTATAAGGGTTAACCTGTATTCTGCCCCGACTGCCACCAGTCCTTACTCTGTGGTGGGGATTTCTCCTGGTTGTTCCACACGACTAGAATCTTGGCCAGACTGGGCACCTTGGCCACCTGGTGGATGACTTCGAACAGCGACTCTAGGCGGTCGAAGGTCAGGATGACCGCGGTGAAACCTTGGCTGCTGGGTGGAACCAGGGGCAGGAATAGCGGATTACGCACCACACCCTGTAATATAATTGGTTAGTTGAATCAGGTTAACGCTCTCAACCCATAGTCAAAATGTACCACAGGCAATTGAGCTCACCCCTCCACATCCCCCGCCCCCACCACACCATGCAACATGATTGGTCAATGAATTGGGTTTAACATTTTCAACCCTATAACCACAAAGCAAAATTAACCACAATCGATTCAACTCACCCCTCAACATCAAATCCTCCTGATTCAAGGTGCATGATCACGTGGTTACAACAACAACGTCGCCCACTCCAAAGTAAGTATTCTTTGATATTTTCCTTAATATGCAACAGATTTTGATGAAATATGGCGCAGCAAACGCGTCTTCATGAGCTGCATTTTGTGGTCTAGTGAGTTTGGCACAAACTTATGTCGTTTCAACATACATTATCATCATATTTGTGGCTGTGACTGGAGAAATGGGGCTTATGTGTTTTGTGACCAGTGATGCTCCTGATCAGACAGCATATGCCTGTGACCTGACAACTATCTATATGGATTGTTAGAAGCATGACGGGTGTTTCATTGATGTAATGGCGAACAGTGCAGATCCTGATCAGACTGTGCGGATGCACAGGCTGATCTGGATCTACACTGGTGGCAAAACCCATAAGCCCCATTTCTCCAGTCACAGCCACATTTAATGAAAAGTTAGCACAGAGGTTTCTTGGTGTCCGGTTTAGAGGCTCTACTCTACCTGTTTGGGATATTCGTTCCACTGCTCGTACTTGCGAGCCGCGTAGGGAAACACGCGATCGTTGAGGATCTGCAGTGTGGTCAGGGTGATGGCCTTCATGGTGCGGAAATAATTCTCGTAGAAGAAGGCGACCTGTTGTCGCAGCTCGTAGATGTGATCCATTGTGAACGTCTGAAGAACCTTCAACACAAGGCCAAGGTCGTCCTCTCGAACACTCACCGACGCCCTGTAATGTGAATGTGATAGGGTTTAATGTCCCAGCAACAGCTAATGTCATGTGGAATTGAGGCCTCAGTTTCAAGTCTCATATGAAAGATCAGTGGGATGGAAATACTATGAAAGTATTTTTACATGCAGGGATTGGACCCATAACCTTCGGTATCGAATTCCAATGTTCTACCACTAGACCAGAGCTCCAGATAAGGTGCGTATTGGCGTATTTTACACACTGATTTTAGCAGAATACGCATTGATTATCAAAAGTGGGAGTACAAAATACCCACAGCAATGTGAAAATACGCATTGATTTTCAAATTTGAATAGTGAAAATACTGTAATAAAGTTGAAAATTTACTTAAGATGAGCTGCAAAAAGCAAAAACTGTTTGCTTTTTTTTGCAGCTCAAATAAGTGAATTTTTAAATTTGTTTTATTTTTTCTATCATTTGTTCCCTATTTAATATTAAAATAAGAAAATCAATAATACATTTTTAAAAGGAAAATATGCATTGAATTTGAAATCTGGACGTATGATACTCATCAGATACAAAACTCTGAGCTCTGACTAGACTATGAAGCCACCCCTGGCTGATAGGGATAGATTGATAAATATTACTTGTGCAATCATTTCTCTGTTAAGATTAACACAGATCAACAACCATGATTGTAAGACTTTCTCAGCCTGTATTCAGTTTTCATGCTCAAAATCAGGAAAATTGATTTGTTGAGACTTAGCTGTGCCGAGAAAATGAACCTGAGGACATTTGCGGCAAATCTATATTCCTTATTATTCTACACACCTTCAGTTGCATAAGGGTCAAATAATTTGGCTGCCAATTAATCATGCCTTAGTGACTGAATGTCGAACAGTGTATGCCCTGATCAGACTGAGCATAAGAACAGGCTGATCTGGTGATATGCTGGTCGCTTGTATACATAATAAAATACATTTGAGACACACCATATTTTCTGTAAATGGCGTCAAAAGGTGACACAATCTTCAGAGTACAAAATTTACAATATCTTTCATAAATAAAGTCAAAAGTTGACAAAATTTTCAGAATACATGCGGAATATAATTCCGCATGTATTCTGAAAATTTTGTCAACTTTTGACTTTATTTATGAAAAATATTGTAAATTTTGTAAACATATTTAGATCAGCCCAGATTGTACTGGGGAAGGGTGATGGAGGTGATAAATGCATACTTTTTCCAGTCTAGGACCTCGGAGAATGGCATGATGTAGCTGTCGGCCACAACCACGGGTATACAGCCAGCCTTCATGGCGTCGTACAGGGCTGTCTGGCCAAGCCGCGCCCCTCGCAGTACCAGGCAGAATGTCGCCTCCTGCCAATGTACATGGGCCACAGTATCAGATGTGTGATGCGTTATGATGAAATGTAGTCCTTATGAAGCTAGAATACCTATGTAGGCCAGTGATACGTGGATGTATAGACTGATTTCAAGGTACAATCCACAGTTCATTCAATCATTTTCATACATTATCATTGCTCCAGATAAGGAATTAGTAATTGAGTATTTTCACTCCATCATTTCTGAAGCAATTGGGTATTTCAAAATGTTAATTGGGTTAAATAAAATCACACTACTGTTTACACATCAACAGAAGAGCAATTATTGAATAGTTTGCTTTGAAATGAAAACATGTCTTGGCATTTCATTACAATTGTCTCCTAGTGAAATACCAAGATGTGTTGCCATGGAAAATAAGAAATATATGCTATATTTGTGGTCTGTAACTCTGTTTATTGTTTTCCGCAGCATGATAAAGGTACCACAAAACTGTTATTGCTTTTTGATACTCGCTACTTCTGATTTCAATTGTTTTTTTGGCAATTTAAATTGGGTATTTAAACAAATACGTAGCTTATCTGGAGCTCTGCATTACTAACTGTGACTAAGGAAATGGGGTTTATGGCATTCTGCCGATCTGGGTCTACACTGATTGCAAATAACAAAAGTCTCATTTCTCCAGTCACGACTACATTTATATTTATGAGGCATTCTTAAATCCAAAACAAATGCATAAATCGGAATTCTTTATCTGATTTACAAATACAAATGTTTTCCTTACCTGTAGAATGTGTGGATACTCGAAGGTGAGGCTACCTCGACATCGCTTTGTGTAGTCGTAGTTATTGTCTTCGGCGGGACACTTATCCACGAACAGGAAGCTGGAGTTGTCTAACTTGGACAGGACTTGCCGGTACTCCCGGTGGAGGCCACTCTGGGATGACACCAGCAACCACTGGCGCGCCAACCTGTACACAGAGCTCCAGATAAGTTTTGTATCTAAAGAGTAGTATACCCCCATGTTTCAAATTCAATGCGTATTGTATTAAGTATGTGACCTTCACCTTGGGATCAGCGGGGGCTGGACGGTCGTAGATTTGTCACAGCATGATAGTACAGCCTTAGAGGAACGCACGAGTGAAATATTAAGAATTTTGAAAGAAGGAAATAGAAGTTATAACTTATTTCTCTGATGTTAAGTTTTGTAAAGAGACCAAGTATTTGACCTTGACCTTGGGATCAGCGGGGGTTGGACGGTCGTGGATCTGGCACAGCATAGTAGTAGAGCCTTACAGGAATGCATGTGTGAAATATTAAGCATTTTAGATGAAGGAAATAGAAGTTATAACAATATTTATCTGATGTTAAGTTTAGTGACGGACGGATGACCCGACTCCTGTATACCCCCCACCCTTTCGGTGGCATTCTTGGATGACATGACCATCCAATTTCGATAAAATAATGTACCAGAGCGATCGCCTCTTTGATATCTTCGGTTTGATATAGACATGACCATATTCGGTCAAAATTAAAATTTGACCCCAATTTGACCCCACAGGCCAAGCCCACTTTTGACCCCGGGGTCACCATTTTAACAACTTTGAAAGAGTAGTATACCCCCATGTTTCAAATTCAATGCGGATTGGATTGGACCATGACCATGAAGTTTGGTGACTATAGGTCCAATGGTTATCGAGGAGAAGACGTTTGAAAATGTTCACGGACGACGACGGACACATTGCGGTAACAATAGCTCACACGAGCTTCGCTCAGGTGAGCTAAAAAGTGAGTGGGCTTTAACGTCCCAATAACAGCTAAGGTTATTTAGGGATGGAATCTCGGTTTTACTCTCATCCGAAAAAAACAGTGGCGAGGTTTGAACTCACAACCTCTGGTATTAAAGTCAAATGCTCTAACCTCGCGGCCACAACCCATCCCATAATTTAGAGTATGATTTGGTCTGTCGGATGAGACATTAAACTGTGGTCCCGTCTCTATATGACCTTAGCTGTTGCTGTGACGTTAAAAACCCATTCACTTTCTCTTGTAGCATATCTATGTCTACTGAATTTATTCAACACTGTACTGCACTTTATTTATATTTAACCATTTCCCTACAATAGTCCATAGCAGTGTTTGCAAACAGTGTAGGTCCAGGGGGCCGTTTCACTAAACTTCGTACGACTAAAATGTTCGTAAGTGCAAAATTATGATAGTCTGTAAATTTCACATTAACAATGTTTTCTTGTAAATAATTATTGGATTTACATTTATTGAGCATAGGCTGCATATGCAGCCTATGCTCAATAAATGTAAATCCATAAATTGAAATTTACAGACGATCTTAAATTTGCACTTACGAACTAATCAGCATCTGCACTTTTTGCAAGTAATTTCATATTTTTAGGAAGAAAAAACACCCCCTTTTCATAAATACATGTAGCATGAAAATCATTTTGTGAGGATTGGATTTGTCGAAAAAATAATACATTGTATTCAGAGCTCCAGAAGGAATTAGTAATTGAGTATTTTCACTCCATCATTTCTGAAGCAATTGGGTATTTCAAAATGTTAATTGGGTAAAATAAAATCACACTACTGTTTACACATCAACCGACCGCAATTATTGAATAGTTTGCTTCGCAATGAAAACATGTTTTGGCATTTCATTAGAATTGTCTCCTTGGGGACAATTCTAATGAAATACCAAGATGTGTTTTCATGGAAAATGAGAAAAATATGCTATATTTGTGGTCCGTTTATTGTTTTCTGCAGCATGATAAAGGTATCACAAAATTGTTATTGCTTTTTGATACTCGCTACTTCTGACTTCAATTGGGATTTTGGGCAATTTGAATTTGGTATTTAAGCAAATACGCAGCTTATCTGGAGCTTTGTTGTATATCAAAATCCATTCCAGTAATTGGACACAATTCCCAAAACAAATTGTATCTAACCATAACTATTGGGACACTCTTCATCGTGGCAAACCTTATATTTACAGGTGTTTCCCAGAATGTGTCCAAATATTTAGGATTATTACGGTACTTGTCCAGCTGGTTGAGTATAAAATGGAATTTTCAATCCGTGACACCCTGTCATGGCTCCAGATAAGGAATTAGTAATTGAGTATTGTCACTCCATCATTTCTTAAGCAATTGGGTATTTGAACATTTTAATTGGGTTAAATAAATCACACTACTGTTTACACATCAACAGATAGCAATTATTGAATAGTTTGCTTTGAAATAAAAACATATCTTGGCATTTCATTATAATTGTCTCCTTGGAGACAATTCTAATGAAATACCAAGATTTGTTTTCATGGAAAATAAGAAAAATATGCTATATTTGTGGTCTGATTATTGTTTTCTGCAGCATGATAAAGGAACCACAAAAGTGTTATTGCTTTTTGATACTCGCTACTTCTGATTTCAATTGGGTTTTTGGCAATTTTAATTCGATATTTAAGCAAATACGCAGCTTATCTGGAGCGCTGCGCTGTTGTACTTACAGGTAAGACTTGTCAGGTAGATCAATGCCTGCCACGAGGGGATTGAAGATGGGGATGGAGACGTCAAATGTGGGTCTGTACGTCCACGTGGAGTAGCCGCCACCCGCAATCAGGGACTTGCCTGTGTTGACTTCAAGGACACTGGAGTACTCTGGCACACTGCCCGGCAACATGTTGAACAGAAGGTGGTTTGTGCCGTCATTCCACCTGCAAAGAGCAAACACTGTTCATTTTAGCGATTTTCGGATTATGCATGTGGCTTTGGAATTGGAAAAATGTAGTACTGTAACAACTGAGAATTGGGAGAAAATACATGTACATGCCATACAGTAATAAAATATGTAACAGAGCTCCAGATAAGGAATTAGTAATTGGGTATTGTCACTCCATCATGTCTTAAGCAATTGGGTATTTCAAAATGTTAATTGTGTTAAATAAAATCACACTACTGTTTACACATCAATTATTGAATAGTTTGCTTCGAAATGAACACAAGTCTTGGCATTTAATTAGAATTGTCTCCTTGGAGACAATTCTAATGAAATACCAAGATGTGTTTTCTTAGAAAATAAGAGAAATATGCTATATTTGTGGTCTGATTATTGTTTTCTGCAGCATGAAAAAGGTACCATAAAATTTGTATTGCTTTTTGATACTCGCTACTTCTGATTTAAATTGGGTTTTTGGCGATTTTAATTGGGTATGTAATCAAATACGCAGCTTATCTGGAGCTCTGTGTAAACACATTTTCTGATTTTTATTCTTTATCTATTACCATCACAAATTGTAAACAGCATGGTATAAACAATTGTGTAAGGCTGTGAGACAAAGCTAAAATGTAAATAAAACGTTTTTTTAACTCTTTGCATGCTGGGAAACTTGTGGGCTATAAATAGTTCAAAACTAGCGGACAAGAATTCATCATATTTTCTTGTATTTCTCACCTTAAATATCATGAATATGTCTTGGAATTTCATTAGAATTGAGTCCTGAGGACTCAATTCTAATGAAATTTCAAGACATATTTACAGAGAGAAATAAAACATATACTCCTAATTCGTTTGGCGGATATTTTCGCCGCTACCATGCAAAGAGTTAACTTGTTGGAATTTTTATTTCATATCGGTAAATGCAATTCGGAGAAAATATGTTTTTGGTAATGGGGGCGAAAATCGGCCACAAAAACCTGGAAAGGATTACCATTTTAATGATGCCAAAGCCTGCCCAGTTTCCTTCAGTCGGATCTTGTTCTGGTTCAAGACGTCTATAGTGGGTATATAGAGACACGCCATCATTGGGTCACTTGTGTAGTACGGGCTCTCCATCACAGTCTGCAGCAGCTCGTAAAACTCGCGGGAAATTGGCAGCAACATGGCGGCCCCTGTCGAGTCTATAAACTCCTGCAGCGGGTATATATACACACTGATCCTCGTCTGGTCATTGTAGCCGCAGTGGTACACATTGAGACATGTATGGAATGTACATTGCTCCTTCTGTGGCGATGCTATCGGACTGTCTGACTGCAGTTGGAACGCAGTCTCTGTAGGAAGCTGTAGAGGCTTAAAGCTTTCAGCAGTGACTTCAACTGCCTCCTCATGGGGCCATACGAGCACAATTGCTGCCAACGTAACCGAAGCCAACACCGTAGCAAACAGGCACAAAAAGAACTTTTTGTATAGCGTATACATTCGAACACCAGCTTTCGCCATCGTTGATATTTTGGCCGCTATATACATGAACACTTAAACAGCTGCACCATTCTGTAAATTAACGCAAAACATAGTGTAAACAGGCAAAACAGATGTGTCAAAATAGTGTTGATAATTACAGATCTATAGCAGTATATAGACCGCTAACCCTTACTACGCTTAATTAAATGTCGTCTGCTGGAAATGTTTTATTTTCAATATTTCTTGACAAAAACCTGTTCTGACAGCGCATGAGAATCGTCTCCACTGGAGACGATTCTCATGTGCTGTCAAAACCAGTTTTTTGTTAAGAATTAAAGCAAAAATGAAAAACAGCAGACAGCAATTTCCGTCTCCAGCGTAGGAAGGGTTAATGACCTTAACGCCAATGTTTGTGACCATATACGTGGCTACATGATATCAATAATAATATAATCAGTACTATAGAAATGGGATTGGATCGAAAGCATGCTTATATAAATCCTCCTGACATTTGCAACCAGAGGAGATCCAGATCAGCTTGTGTATCGAATGGTGGTCATAAGCCCAATTTATCCAGTTGCAGCCACATATTAAGCATTGCATAGATCTGTCATTGGCATCTGTAGACTATTTCACCAACATTGCAAAGTATACTTTTCTAGCAAAGTATACTTTGAGGGAGAAATTTTCAACTTAACGATAAATTCATTAATTTTTAGTATACTGAATTTATTACATTATCACAGCCTAAAATAATGTAATAAATTCAGTATAATAATTCTGCATACTTTTAATTATCAAATTATGCAGTCTTTAATTCTGTACGAGATACATGTAATGCATTTCGGGGAAAATAAATAATTACTCCTTCAAAGTAGACTTTGCTGGAAAAGTATTCTTTGCAATGTTGGTGAAATCGGCTACAGGTCATCAGTGCCACTGACTGACTGGTGATTCTAGTGAAAGCTGGCAGATATCTTGAAAAGAAAAGTTTCTTTTCAACTTGTCAACTAGCAATCACATTTATTTCCATAAAACTTGGAATAGTTTGTTCAAATCTAGTCAGATACATATGGAAGCCCATTGACCTTTTCTTGAATTTTCGAGATCTTTTCTTGAATTTTCGAGATCTTTTCTTGAATTTTCAAGATGTTTTCTTGAATTTTCAAGATCTTTTCTTGAAAATACAAGAAAAGATCTTGAAAATTCAAGACAAGAACTTGAAAATTCAAGATAGCATCTTGTTTTCAAGATGTTTTCTTGAATTTTCAAGTTCTTTTCTTGAAATTCAAGAAAATATCTTGAAAATTCAAGAAAATAACTTGAAAATTCAAGAAAACATCTTGAATAAATGGAAATTAAAAAACAGTGAAGTGGCCCTAATGGGCTTCCATAGTTACATATCCAGAGATATCTAGTTATAAGATTTGGCAATCCATATTCTAGGCAGTGCCACAGTGGATTACTTCTATCCATGACGGCATGGATAGTGTCAGCCATTTGTGCAAGACAATTTATTTTGCAATCACATTCCAATATCTTGGAGTTAGAGGTGACACCTTTGCAACATGATCCTCAGACTGGCACAGGGCCATATTGGTGCTCTACACATGTACCTGGGTTGAATTTAACCTAGTGTGCAATTGTGCAAGATTTTGGAACGTCGATTCGAAAGCCGACTGGCACCAGTGCAGTTCACACACAGCTTTCCACCAGAGCTCCAGATAAGCTGCGTATTTGTTTAAATACCCAATTAAAATTGCCAAAAACCGAATTGAAATCAGAAGTAGCGAGTATCAAAAAGCAATAAAAAGTTTATGGTACCTTTATCATGCTGCAGAAAACAATAAACATACCACACATATAGCATATGATTCTTATTTTCCACGAAAACACATCTTGGAGACAATTCCACAGAGACAATTCTAATGAAATGCCAAGACATGTTTTCATTTCCAAGCAAACTATTCAATAATTGCTGTCTGTTAATGTGTAAACAGTTGTGTGATTTGATTTACCCAATTAAAATTTTGAAATACCCAATTGCTTCAGAAATGATGGAGTGACAATACTCAATTACTAATTCCTTATCTGGAGACTGTTTCCACTATAGCTACTTCTCCAATTAAATGCTTTACCTACTTGTTACTAGCCTAACTCGACACAGATAGGTGCTACAGAACTCCAGATAAGGAATTTTACATTGGATACTGTTACTCCATACATTTGAAATAAATTGGGTATTCTCAATTTTCAATTGGGTATTTTAAAAATGTTACCCCATCATTATTTTTGTTCAATTGGGTATTTCCATATTGTCATTACAAAAAACGATTTGGAAACAAATCATAATTTCTTCCACAATTGTTTTTTTTGGGTCACCATTTTGTTGTGCCATGTGTCACCAATTTTTAACGAATAAATCTGATATGATTCGATTGTGTTATTTATAGTGTCTATCACTACTGCAACTATGTTAAGTGATCAATTCGGCGCCGATCAACTCATCCTATTTCAGATAATTTGATCACCACCTTTTTCAACGTGTGCGTTGGTCGAAATCGTAATAATGCTACCGTTTTTTCATTGATTACAGTGCCATACGTAAATGTGTCCTTGACACATCCAAAATAATAGCGTGTCTGCCGCGTATTTCGCCCGACTGGACCAAGTCTACCGTACCATTTTTTTTCTCCATATCGATAGTCGTTTACGATTTTCTACGGGCGTTTGTCGTTGCAACTTTTAACTCGGGCGTCACCGAAACAAGTAGAGTTCCATATCGATTCGAATATATGAACTTAATAATGAGTCTGAATCTCGAGTTCCCACCCTTATCGCATCATAGTTTTTTGGCCGATATTGATTTCGAAAATCAGTAGTATTTTCTGTACATGACATCGAATATAACAACAAATTCAGAACTAAAGCAGAATTTAATTTTCGACATCATCATATACGGAAAATATATCCAAAATCATTATTGGTGAAAAACGGTGATGTGATAATGGTGGTAATTCCAGATTTGGGCTCAAAAACTTCAACGGTACTCAAAACCGATGCAATCTGGTGGGTTATTAGAGTTTCATATCGAGTTGGATCCGAATCGAAACTCTTCTCGTTCCGCTGATTAACGGCATCATTTTCGTTAAATCCTGGAGCTACAACTGAATACATCCTACTTCATTTTCCTGTGGAATTTTCAAAAACAGTGATAAAGCATCAAATTTACATATTTTTTAAATTAAATAACTTGTGGATTATTTCAATATGCATACATGTATAAAATAGTAGTTGAGAAATATTTTAAGCTTTTAATTGTTTATAGAAATAAAAAAAAAAACATTTTTATTGACAAAATTCATGAACATGTAAAAAATTGTATTGAAATCAACAATATAATGTTGGTGTATGTTTTTAAATGTAAACTAGAAAAAGTCGATGGCGCGCCATCGCAATATACCCACTTTCCCCAAATGCTAAGTCCGAAAGGGGGAAGTAATCCATGATGGAGGGTGGGATAAAAAATCCGAATTCACTTTGCGCATGTGCACATGATAACGAAGCTACATAGCAAATATGAGGCGCGTAGGTATGAAGGTGAAAAAGTTTTTCGAGTTACAAAGAAAAAATGGGAAATTCTGAGTCGGAAAGGGGGAGGTAATCGATGAAGGAGGGTCGGATCAAAAATGGGAATTCACTTTGCGCATCTGCACATAACGAAGGTACATACTAAATATCAGGCGCATAGGTATGAAGGTGAAAAAGTTTTTCGAGTTACAAGGAAAAAATGGGAAATTCTGAGTCCGAAAGGGGGAGATAATCCATGATGGAGGGTCGGATGAAAAATCCGAATTCACTTTGCGCATCTGCACATGATAACGAAGCTACATAGCAAATATGAGGCGCGTAGGTATGAAGGTGAAAAAGTTTTTCGAGTTACAAGGAAAAAATGGGAAATTCTGAATCCGAAAGGGGGAGATAATCCATGATGGAGGGTCGGATGAAAAATCCGAATTTCACTTTGCGCATCTGCACATGATAACGAAGCTACATAGCAAATATGAGGCGCGTAGGTATGAAGATGAAAAAGTTTTTCGATTAAGGAGGGTTACAAGGAATATGTGGGATTCTGAGTCGAAGGGGGAGATAATCCATGATGGAGGGTCGGATGAAAAATCGAATTCAATGCGCATGCACATGATACGAAGCTACATAGCAAATATGAGGCGCGTAGGTATAAAGGTGAAAAAGTTTTTCGAGTTACAAAGGAAAAAATGGGAAATTCTGAGTCCGAAAGGGGGAGATAATCCATGATGGAGGGTCGGATGAAAAATCCGAATTCACTTTGCGCATCTGCACATGATAACGAAGCTACATAGCAAATATGAGGCGCGTAGGTATGAGGTGAAAAAGTTTTTCGAGTTACAAGGAAAAAAATGGGAAATCTGAGTCCGAAAGGGGGAGATAATCCATGATGGAGGGTCGGATCTCCAAAAA
Organism: Conchocele bisecta; assembly: GCA_029237695.1. Taxonomy (NCBI): domain Eukaryota; kingdom Metazoa; phylum Mollusca; class Bivalvia; order Lucinida; family Thyasiridae; genus Conchocele; species Conchocele bisecta. The sequence continues at coordinate 178,173,978 of CM055265.1, forward strand.
TCCGAATTCATTTTGCGTCTGCACATGATAACGAAGCTACATACCAAATATCAGGCGCATAGGTATGAAGGTGAAAAAGTTTTTCGAGTTACGAGGAAAAAATGGAAATTTCTGAGTCGAAAGAGATAATCCATGAAGGAGGGTCGGATCAAAAAAAATCCAAATTCACTTTGCGCATCTGCACATGATAACGAAGCTACATACAAATATCAGGCGTGTAGGTATAAAGGTGAAAAAGTTTTTCGAGTTACGAGGAAAAAATGGGAAATTCTGAGTCCGAAGGGGGGAGATAATCCATGATGGAGGGTCGGATCAAAAATCCAAATTCACTTTGCGCATCTGCACATGATAACGAAGCTACATACCAAATATCAGGCGCGTAGGTATGAAGGTGAAAAAGTTTTTCGAGTTACAAGAAACGTGACGGACGTACGGACGGACGTACGGACGTACGGACGGACGGACACCCGTGACGAAAACAATATACCCGTTTTTTTTTACAAAAAAAGTGGGTATAACTAGGGCTCAATCCAAGTGTTTATACACAATGGTGTCGGCTAATTATGCGCACCTAAGGCTTTCAAAACAAATTTAAATGTCATTGACATTCCTATATTCAGTCAAAATTCCCTGAATATTCAACGAAATGTGTGATGTATGACATCACATGTGTGTCTGCAACGTCACATTTTTTTCTGCTAATGCTGCGCATCTCATAGTGTAAACAACAAGAGCTGTAGGAGAACAGCATAGCTCGACTACGAGGGTTGTCGATGTACACATAGCTTGACAAAGAAGGTGGCTGCGGCCTACATAAAAACCTTAACCAAGGTTGACTAAAAACATTAACCAAGGGAAAGTAGAAATGTGGCCTGTCGGCACACGAATACCCCCACTGGCAGCCAAAGAAAACGAGGCATTTTTGATTATAAGCCATTTAGCCGAGCGTTTAGGTTTCAAACGCATCAAGTCTGTGACCTTATTGACCCTGGGCATAGTGTGATAATCCATGCATCGGTGTAGAAGTATAGAGCAAGGAAGGGAAATTTCAATAGGTTTGACCTTTGACTTCAACTATGACCTTGACCTTGGACGTAGGTGCGTGCTTATTGATCGAGACACACCTTCTCATCCTGAGAAACATTTGTGCCAAGGCATTTGATAATCATGCATCGGTGTAGAAGTATAGAGCGGAAGGGAATTTCAATAGGTTTGACCTTTGACTTCAACTGTGACCTTGGACGTAGGTGCGTGGTTAGCAATTTGATAATCCATGCATCAGTGTAGAAGATATAGAGCGGAAGGGAATTTCAATAGGTTTGACCTTTGACCTTCAACTGTGACCTTGACCTTGGACGTAGGTGCGTGGTTATTGATCGCGACACACCTTCTCATCATGAGAAACATTTGTGCCAAGCCATTTGATAATCCATGCATCGATGTAGAAGACATAGAGAGGAAGGGAATTTCAATAGGTTTGACCTTTGACCTTCAACAGTGACCTTGACCTTGGACATAGGTGCGTGGTTATTGATCGCGACACACCTTCTCATCGTGAGAAACATTTGTGCCAAGCCATTTGGGAATTTCAATATTTTTGACCTTTGACCTTCAACTGTGACCTTGACCTTGGATGTAGGTGCGTGGTTATTGATCGCGATACACCTTCTCATCCTGAGAAACATTTGTGCCAAGGCATTTGATAATCCATGCATCGGTGTAGAAGATATAGAGCGGAAGGGAATTTCAATAGGTTTGACCTTCAACTGTACCTTGACCTTGGACGTAGGTGCGTGGTTATTGATTGCGACACACCTTCTCTCATGAGAAACATCTGTGCCAAGCCATTTGATAATCCATGCATGGGTGTAGAAGATATAGAGCGGAAGGGAATTTCAATAGTTTGACCTTTGACCTTCAACTGTGACCTTGTACGTAGGTGCGTGGTTAGCAATTTGATAATCCATGCATCGGTGTAAAGATATAGAGCGGAAGGGAATTTCAAGAGGTTTGACCTTTGACCTTCAACTGTGACCTTGACCTTGACGTAGGTGCGTGGTTATTGATCGCGACACACCTTCCTCATCATGAGAAACATTTGTGCCAAGCCATTTGATTAATCCATGCATCGGTGTAGAAGATATAGAGCGGAAGGGAATTTCATAAGGGTAGGATTTGACCTTTGACCTTCAACAGTGACCTTGACCTTGGACGTAGGTGCGTGGTTTTCCAAGTATGGTTGCTGTAGGCCCAGGAGTATTCCATATACAAGCTTGAGCAAAAAACCGTAACCAAGGGGAGATAACCAAGTAATCCAAGGATAAAAGTAGGTCAAGGTCAAATATAGGTCAGGGATTATTGATGTACATCACTAGGAGATGAAGTTGTCCAAGTATGGTTGATGTAGGCCCAGAAGTATTACATATACAAGCTTGACTATAAACATTAACCAAGTAATTGAAGGTTAAATGTAGGTGAAGGTAAAATAAAGGTCAGGGGTTATTGATGTACATCCCTATGAGAAAAAGTTATCCAAGTATGGTGTCTGTATGCACAATAGTATTCCATCTACAAGCTTGACTAAAAACCTTAACCAACCAAGGTTGAGTAAAAACCTTAACCAAGGGGAATTAAGTAAGTAATTTAAGGTTAAATGTAGGTCAAGGTCAAATATAGGTCAGGGGTTGTTGATGTACATCACTAGGAGATGAAGTTGTGCAAGTATGGTTGGTGTAGGGCCATGAGTATTCCATCTACAAGCTTGACTAAAAACCTTAACCAAAGAGAATTAAGTAAGTAATTGAAGAGGAAATGTAGGTCAAGGTCAAATATAGATCAGGGGTTATTGATGTACATACCTATGAGAAAAGGTTGTCGAAGTATGGTGTCTGGATGCACAATAGTATTCAATGTACAAGCTTGAAAAAAAAACCTTAACCAAGGTTGACTAAAAACCTTAACCAAGGGGAATTAAGTAAGTAATTCAAGAGGAAACGTAGGTCAAGGTCAAATATAGATCAGTGGTTATTGATGTGCATGACTAGGAGATGAAGTTGTCCAAGTATGGTGGGTGTAGGGCCAGTAGTATTGCATATACAAACTTGACTAAAAACCTTAACCAAGGTTGACTAAAAACCTTAACCAAGGGGAATTAACCAAGTAATTCAAGAGGAAATGTAGGTGAAGGTCAAATATAGATCAGGGGTTATTGATGTACATCACTAGGAGATGAAGTTGTCCAAGTATGGTTGGTGTAGGGCCATGAGTATTCCATCTACAAGCTTGACTAAAAACCTTAACCAAAGAGAATTAAGTAAGTAATTGAAGAGGAAATGTAGGTCAAGGTCAAATATAGATCAGGGGTTATTGATGTACATACCTATGAGAAAAGGTTGTCGAAGTATGGTGTCTGGATGCACAATAGTATTCAATGTACAAGCCTGAAAAAAAAACCTTAACCAAGGTTGACTAAAAACCTTAACCAAGGGGAATTAAGTAAGTAATTCAAGAGGAAACGTAGGTCAAGGTCAAATATAGATCAGTGGTTATTGATGTGCATGACTAGGAGATGAAGTTGTCCAAGTATGGTGGGTGTAGGGCCAGTAGTATTGCATATACAAACTTGACTAAAATCCTTAACCAAGGTTGACTAAAAACCTTAACCAAGGGGAAGTAACCAAGTAATTCAAGAGGAAATGTAGGTGAAGGTCAAATATAGATCAGGGGTTATTGATGTACATCACTAGGAGATGAAGTTGTGCAAGTATGGTGGGTGTAGGGCCAGTAGTATTCCATATACAAGCTTGACTAAAAACCTTAACCAAGGCGTGACGGTGACGGTGACGGTGACGCCGACGCCGGGGTGACAACATAAGCTCTACTTATTCTTCGAATAGTCGAGCTAAAAATGGCGAACAGCATACTGGAGCAGCGTAGCAAAATTGGTATTAAACTTGAAGCAGAACTATCCAGTGACATCATGACAGGTTAGTTTCTTAGTTGAACAGTTAATTTAGTAAATAAGACGGCTATTACATCAGCAGGGTCTGAGGATTTTACACATTTTGACTATATTGTGAATAACTTTTTACCAAACTATCGGAATATGATAAAAATGTGCCACAGTGTAGCAATTAATCAGCTTGTTTATTCCAAAATCCACATATTTTATTATGACATACGCAAGGCTAAACTTTGAAGTGAATTGCGCATTAGCCGATGTGCAGAATTAGCCGACATGACAGTAGATGCTGTATATGCTGTAAAATGCCAATAAATAAATAGCAGCCATCACGACCCAACTTTTGATTAGGTCGGTGACGTTCTTGACTACCCAAGACTGGTTTCCAGCCGTTATCGGCGAAATACAGCGATCAATACATCAAGTTGTCCGCAACTAGAGCCGGTACCAGAATGTGTAAAAAAGATATTCTGTAGCTTTGTACGCGAACAAACAAACCTAGCAGTACACTACAGACTGAAAATACATTGAGCAGTATGTTACAGAATAAAAATCTATTGCGTACAAGGCATTTTAATTGCTTTTTGGTACGCATAATTTGGCTCTGATTTTAATAGGGTTTTCGCACTTTTTAATTGCGTATTTGTGTACCTATCTAGAGCTTTGTGCACCTGCTCAAATCACGACAAGCGGATATAGCAATAGGCAGAAAGATTTATTGAATGAATCAATGCATGAATTAATAGGTTTTTATATTCATTCAATAACAAGGCCATACAGTTCTTTAGGGTATAGCGGATCTTAGGGTATAGCGGATCGGTGTAGATTTGTATCAACATATTATTTTATAATGTACATTTAAAATAAATAAAATATTACCGTTAGGAAGAGTGATCTATCCCCCACACAATGACATATTTACTTTGATATAGCAGTTTCCTTGCCGTGTGTATAGCTTCAAGAAACACAATGACGTAACCGGAAGTTTACACCAGTTAAAGCGAAAGTAGGTTGCTCCAGAGTAATTTCACTAAAAATGTATAAACAGTTAGTTTTGAAAAAACAAACTCTGTGAATTAATATGATGTACAATCATGTCCTCTATAACTGCAAAGAAGCTTGGTTCATAAATTACGCCATGTCACTGAACACAGACGTCAATAATAACGCAACTGATTCCATTGGTATAGCGGATCGCCGATTTGCGTATTTGCGGGGATCGGCTCAAACAAAATATGACCTGAAAACACTATAGCAAATGTATTTTTTAAAGCTAGAAATGTTTTTTTGGAATTGTATATCTACCAAATAAAGTAAAATGTAACTGTGTTATTTTTTGCATTTTTATTATTCAATTTTACATTTTTTAAATCGGGATTTTTTTCATCCCAAGATCGTGAGAATCGGGTTTTGAGTCTCTAATCGGGAGACTCCCGATCAAATCGGGAGACTTGGCATGTCTGAAGTAATATACATGTAAGCAAGTTTCCAAGTCATTTACAAAACAAATACATGATTTGGAATGTTTTGAGACTCGCCCCTCAGCAACTGTCGCACTGCGATCCGGTAAACCCCAACGCTATCCGTTACCGACTAATTCAATGCGTTAGGTAAACAAGGAATTATGCGAGGAAAACCTTGAAATAAATTAAAAAGGTAACCGAATTTGGAAAGAAGACACTTTTTCCTGTCTATTGGTACCAGGTACTTGTCCAAACGTTATATTTTAAAGACGTATGCAGCAATAATCTGCTTAGCGATCCGCTATACCCTAAAGGACTGTATGCAGATGTAAGCAGAAAGAAGACGAAACGACATGGGTACGAAACGGTCATGTACCAAACATGTCATGGGCGTCATAGAGTTAAGACTAAGCTAACCTTTAGGAATCTGTTAGGTTGTTACATTCTCTATCTTAGCATCCTGGCTCACAGCAACATTTAACTTGAGTATCTTCTCAAATATAAAGTTGGACAATAAATTGACATTTCTCCAACTTTATCGTTGTTGTTGTTGTATACTGTATGCTTGTAATTCAGGCGCTTATTTTTCGCCTCAATCTCTCTACAGCCACAAAGACTGTTCTTTATAGATAGTTTTGTATATTCTGTAGATATGACATTTTCTCGCAAACTAAACATTCATTCACCATTACCCCACATATTGATTGGCATTATTATACACTAAGAACGAACAAATATACGATAAGAGTTCGGAATGAGGGACTTCTTATGCACAATGTGGGTTTATAATTCCGCGTAGTTCCCTGTGCACTGATTGGCGAGATGAGACTGTCATCTAAGATATGATATGTTACGGGACCAAGCTACCGTTGTTTCTCTGTGTGTCGATATATACGAACTGCTATCATTTGGATGAAATTACGACACCCTAGTGTTGACCTGTTGTTATTTGATAAGGTGACAATTAATTAGTACAAGTTAGCTTTTATAGTGACGTGAACTAAATAAGTGATGATAGTTTACACATAACGACAAGATGAAACGTCAACATAATAAGCAAGCTGCAAAAGAAGGGACACTATGAACGGAGATGTATGATTATGATATGTTCCAATAATTTGTTCTACAGAAAACGACATACTAATTAATATATACAACAAATACATTTAATAAATATGTACTTCGAAGTAATACAATACAACAGAGATAGCGTATAATGCAAACATTGTGAAAAGTGGTGCTCTACATTAACAACAACACATCACATGCAGGAGCAAAAGGAAGTAAATGTACGTGTTGGTGACTGGTAATCCACTGATACGAACATCCAAGTAAACACCACGGGTGATATATTCCAGTAACCGGGTAACGAAAACGGCAGGGGTGGTCACGAACAATATAGCTGTCAATTAACAAGTCAGCAGAATACTGTTAAATAAAGGGGATGTTTCCTCTGTTGATATATTTTCTGATCATGTTATTTATTATTATGTTAAAGGCAAGCACATTGAGCAGCAACATATCACCAGCGCAATGATGTAGCTGTCACACAATACGTTAGAACTCATTTGGGAGTTCAGTGATATATAATCCTGGGTTAAAGATTTATTATCAGATGTACGTATTTGTTTATGTACACATGAATGTATGCTTTTTTTGCTATGTCTTTGTTCGATTTGTATTAATTAGGTGGTCATCTTGTATTTATATCATCAATATTTCAATCAGATGCAGTTATGCACATACAGTTCTAGCATAGAACATCGGCATACACATACTAGTTATTACCTAAAAGTATACATTGTATAGGCTACCACTTATAATAATATCAATATGACCATTGTCATGGTTTTAAATATGGTTGGATTCCTTTCATTAATATATATATGACCCGTCAATGGAAAGGGGACCAGTGTGGTGAAAAGTTTTGAATGCTTGCGTTTCCTGAATCTACATTCTTTTCTAATATATAAAATGTATACATGTTGCATGTCAAAAACTCAACAAATTATGAAGTTGTCTACTTGACGCTACTTAAAGGCCCAACAATCGGTGCCCTGGTACCGAATTTAGTAGGAGGGGCATATCCAATTACTGATAGCGTCCCCAGCCTGTCAGTTATACACTGGCTTTATAAATGGAATACATAAACAGCAGCACATGTTTGTCGTCTGCTCCCAATGTAGAACAGTGAGGGGGCAGCTGGATAGCCAGTGTAGGGGTTTCTGTACTGACCAGTATCTAGATATATGGTATGTAGGTTTGTTATCAAACGTGTGGTCCCATAAAACACACAAATGATACAGTGTATACCAGTCCCTCTAATAGTATATGTATGTTTTATTTGTGCAGGAAAATGATTGAGAATTTACTAAAAGTGTTAAGACTTATATAGTAGTTTGCTGCTTACTATTTCAAAGCAAAGAGTATTTTGATGCTATTATATAAATTATTAAAAATAGAAAGAAGTAAAATTGAATGAAACACCTTTCCATGTGTCACACAATAACAAAATGGGGCTTATTGAGTGTTTTGAAATCAGTATTTAACTCAACAATCAGATAGCACATGACTATAGCATGATGCAGTTTACATCATTAATTAGAGCCACCATGAATGACCACCAAACTTAACAGTGTAGATCCTGATGAGGCTGCGAGGATGCACTAGCTGATCCGGGGATATGCATGTCGTAACGTGTCCAGTGTCCGTTACTTAATTAGAGTGTGTCATGTATATATAGTGAAACCTATATTGTGCTTCTGGACCTGAACAAGGTTCCTATCTCCGATGTATTTTGTAAGTACATGTAGTAACCAATATATAAGAATATGTGTTTGTAATAAGTCGGTACTTGATAAAAAATGTGTAACTGTGTCATGTCATTCCACAGATAACCTCGTCCCAGTTAGACTGCATTGCTGCAGATATAATATATGCTGACAGCTAATTAGAGACCAGTGTTGAAATAGCCATACTGGTATGTGTTAGGATACAGGAAATAAGGCTGCTAGCAAACTTGAATTCATGTAGTCATGTAAATTCCAGATCAGACTGCACATACATGCTGTTTTGTGACTGTGCATACTAACCTGAGTATATGCTGTTTATAATTAGTATATACTGCATTTTCACAGCCACTGTATCAAGTTCTAGGTGAAATATTTCTCTTGCTGGTCTATTAAACCATGGTTGTGTTTCATTCACCTTGTTATGTGCATACCAACCACACATTTAATTTGATATTACTGTCCAAAATCAAAGTTGTGCGGCTGGCACACTGTCTGATGTTGACCATACAGGCAGTTAGTTATAGCTGTTAGCGTTATCACTAAACACGTGGGGTTGTTTACAATGTCGGGTCATGAACTCAGCTCTATGCATGAATTACATATGTAACAGCTACGCTCCGCCCGGCAAGTTTGAATCAGTTGTCAGTTGAGTACATTGTATTACTTCAAAAGCATATTTACATTTGTTTTCTTAAATCCAATTTTTTCTAAACCTTTCAAAGTTGTATTATCTATATCTGTGTGAAATAGTGTACTTATTTGTTCAGTGGTATTTCTAAAATATCTGAAAATGTGTCCCTGAAGTGAAGCATGCATACAATTATCAAAAAGCCTGCCCAGCGCCATCTGGTGGCTTTTATATCCCAGTTGGGCCTTTAAAGGCCCAATTGGGATATAAAAGCCACCAGATGGTGCTGGGCAGGCTTTTTGGTAATTTTATGCATGCTTCACTTCAGGGACACAATTTCAGATATTTTAGAAATATCACTGAACAAATAATTACACTATTTCACACAGACATAGCTAATACAACTATGAAATGTTTTATTAAAATTTGGATTAAAGAAAACAAATGTAAATGTGCTTTTGAAGTAATACAATGTACTCAACTGACAACTGATTCAAACTTGCCGGGCGGAGCGTATCTGTTACGTGTGTAATTCATTCATAGAGCTGAGTTCATGACCCGACATTGTAAACAACCCCATGTGTTTAGTGATAACGCTCACAGCTATAACTGCCTGTATGGTCGACATCAGACAGTGTGCCAGCCGCACAACTTTGATTTTGGACAGTAATATCAAATTAAATATGTGTCTGGTATGCACATAGCAAAGTGAATGAAACAAAACCGTGGTTTAATAGACCAGCAAGAGAAATATGTCGCCTAGAAACTTGATACAGTGGCTGTGAAAATGCAGTATATACTAATTATAACCAGCATAAACTCATGTTAGTATGCACATTCACAAAACAGCATGGATGTGTAGTCTGATCTGGAATTCACATGACTACATGAATTTACGTTTGCTAGCAGCCTTATTTCCCGTATCCTAACACATACCAGTATGGCTATTTCAACACTGGTCTCTAATTAGCTGTCATCATATAGTATACAGTATATCTGCAGCAATGCGGTCTAACTGGGACAGGGTTACCTGTGGAATGACATGACACAGTTACACATTTTTATCAAATACCGACTTATTACCAACACATATTCTGATATATTGGTTACTACATGTACTTACAAAATGCATCGGAGATAGGAACCTTGTTCAGGTTCAGAAGTACAATATAGGTACACTCTAAGTAACGGACACGTGGACACGTTACGACATGCATATCCCCGGATCAGCTGGTGCAGTCTCGCAGCCTCAGCAGGATCTACACTGTTTAGATCGGTGGTCATTGATGATCGCTCTAATTAATGATGTAAACTGCATCATGCTGTCTGTAGTCATGTGATCAAACACTCAATAAGCCACGTTTTGTCATTGTGTGACACATGGAAAGGTGTTTCATTAAATTGTACTTCCTTCTGTTTCTATATTAAATAGCATCAACATACTTGCTTTGAAATAGTTAGCAGCAAAATACTATATAATGTTTACCACTTTTAGTAAATTTTCAATCATTTTCCTGCACAAATAAAACATACAAATACTATTGAGGGACTGGTATACACTGTCTTGTTTGTGTGTTTTATGGTTCCACACTCTTGATACCGTGATGATGCATATATTTAAGGCGGGAATTGGCTCGATGACCTTCCATGCCCGGGCACTGCCGATGCCCAGAAAGTTTGCTACTTTTTTGAATTTGGTTTATGCATTCAGACGAAGTGTGCGCCAATGTGGCGTGTAGCTGTCGGCCAATTTCGACCTAATTCCGCGCTACACCCTTTGCACGGTGGGCATGCCCTAGACAGAACCGGTCATCATGCCCTGGCAGTTCTGGGTAGTACCAGTAGTCGCCGGCCGCTTTAGTGGGACGGGAAATACAATTGATACCACACTATACATAACATATATATAGTTACTGGTCAGTACAGAAACACCTACACTGGTTATCCAGCAGCCGCCTCACTGTTCTACATTGGGAGCAGACGACAAACATGTGCTGCTGTTTATGTATTCTATTTATAAAGCCAGTGTATAACTGACAGGCTAGGGACGCTGGTAATTGGATATGCACCTCCTTCTGAATTCGGTACCAGGGCACCGATTGTTGGGCCTTTAAAATGAAGTGTTAGTATAGGCACATATAATTATGGTGGTAATTGTGATTTTTTTTGTTTCGAACATTGGTATAGTAAAATACGCACATATGGGCGATAAGTGGTCCAAATTACAGAGTTATATATCATAAATGCTAGGAGATTCCGTGATATAATAGCATGCAATGTTAGTTTGAGAAAAGTGTGTACTGATTTACCTAGTTTTGGAGCATTTAAGCAGTCTACAATTCGATGATAAAGCAAACTTGTTTAAATCATAACTAATTTAAGGCATGAGTTTCTTTCTATATATGATGTAAACTATAACTTATTGTATGAATACTAAAGGTTTTGTGCATTTTTCCTTTTTTAAAAGTGTAAACACGTCACATGAATAAAAACAACAACTCCATGTTGCTTTCAATTACCGGGTAGTTGAATACATATAACTCGACGTTGACTGCTGTCCAAGCCATACAATGTTGAAATAAATGTTTATATCTTCATAGATAAGCACAATTAATATTGGTTTAATTGTTTTCATACTATGCCACTAAGATGGGATTTACAAACACGGAAAAATCTTCAATCATATAGTAGTTTAGCCAATCACCACATTATTTTGACACTTATAGCATTAAGCTTCCGCCACTCAACTGTGCATATGGTCATTTTTCATTGATGGATCAACATTTTTAAGGTTTTTGTTTTGCTCAGTCTTAGGAGCAATCGTGGATTTAATGTAAAAAAAAAATCAACCAAAAGGTAAGGTAATTTGACAATGGAGTTTGATACTTTTTGCAGGCCATCATCTTTGATTCTAAAAATGTGTGAAATTAAAAATCCCAACCCAGACAAACAAACGTTCATCAAAACCAATTCTGATGTCTGTGTTGTTCACCTTTATGGTCTGTAAATGACCCTCTATATTATAGAATAAATAAAATGCCCCAGTTATGTATTCAAATAGTGTTGAAACATGTAAAGAAAGTTTGTCGCGATTGTATAAACACTTTAACATTCTGAGTCTCAGCTACTGGACTAGGCTAATATTATTGATTTGAGCTGTTGACTGGTGACTGGTATAGTGTACAGTTTCTCTGCAGTAGAAATGAAGCAAAAGTATTGGAACCAGTCGGATTCCGCAACAGGCGCGTGCGGTTTACCTAAATTATGTCAAACCTAGTCAATACATCGTCTGAACCAATACGCCTATTCATGGAGAATTATTTGTGTGTGGAATCTGTTGTCGGTGTATTCTTTTGCAGATTTCTACATATGCGATTCAGATGAAGGATTTGTTAAGTGAAAGTTATGCCCGGATTAGTTGCATTCAGTCGGCGGTGGTCAGTGGGGTCGGATGACCTGGTCGTGCCTGCTGTGTTGCTACTGCTGTTGCATATCATATGGTTAGCACCCCCCAGGCACATCCTCGGCTATGTACATCATCTATCTCAACTTACACATATGCCAGCTGTTACATATGGCATTTCTACCAAATATAATTATATTGAAGAAAAAATGTAGACTTCACCTGGAAACTAAATTTTAAACAAAATACATGGGTGACACGAAAATACATCTACCTATACAAAATGTCTACAGTTGTATATCAATTTTTACTTCTATTTTTCATTATCTGACTTTTATCATTTATTATTTACTTTGGTATCGTAGTAAATCCACAGTGCTATGTCTAATAAATTACTAGAAGGCAATTAAGTCTTACAATTACAATGACGGTACGGGAGTAGATTGCCAGAGTTACCTTTCACAACTACCTATACATTTACATTTCTATCAAGATATTTCCTTGTTTTCCTCTCGTATCTCCATGAAAATTTTATTCTACTAGAAGTCAAACATCCAGCAAAATGTGCTATCAATGTCAGTTACTCGCAGGCATTCGGCGTGTTTCGGCTTTCATCGGTCATATAATATGAATATATATGAACAAGGCTTAATTCTAACTTTGCCAGTCTTTGGTCGGACACGACCTCGTATCATAACACATTCCACTATTTTATTAACGCTAATGTGAATATTTTGGCGGAAAGTGCACATGTTCATTTAAGAATTAGTTATCTTGCTAAAATAACATACAGGGATCCTCCAGATTATCGGACAAAAATGGCAGTTTTTTAACGATATTTTTCTTAAAATAGCAGCTACGGGCATAAACTTTTCACAGAACAATCGGCGGTTCTTGCTTTCTCAACGCATGTAAACTATTTAGCAAACTGTGCCATATTTCTCGCTTAAAATCGGGTCAGATCATCAGTCGTAAGATTGCCCCAATATTAACATCAACAATCACAGTTATCCGGACAAACATATAGACTAATCGTCTTATAACTTCTATTCTCACGTTGAAATCATAATGTTATCGCGTGTAAACCAGTGTAAACAGCATTGTGTATTTCTGCAGAAAAATCGTCGCCCTTCGTTTCTTGGAAAACACCGTATTTATAGAATGTATTGTATTTATAGAAAAATGACGTAATTGGGCGCACTCGATTGAGCCCCCGCATGACTTTTGTCGTTGTAAACAACTTCTGCACAGAGTTGGGAATGTGTTCAGCAAATGTTACTAAAATGTTTACCATGCCGACATATTCTTCACACTGGCATGAAAAAAGCATGCACCTGCATGACTTAGATGCATTTGTTGCAAAATCGGATCAAAAGAATGCGCTTAATTAACAGGTATTTTGTTTTGTCCGATAAACTGATTGTCCGGATAATTGGTATGACCCCTGTACATGTAATTAGAACATATTTATGCAAATAATATCGAATTACAGCTCCTTTTCCTAGGTTGGACACAACCTCGTACCATAAGAAATAAAATAATGTTTTTAAGGCTCTAACATCAATATTGTACAAATGTAGTGGCAAGTTCATATGATTATTTGAGAATTATCGATATCCTGCAGAAATACATTGAATTAATGCACAGAAAATTACAATTTTAAACATGTTATTTTATTACGATACAAGATCGTGTCCGACCAAAGTTTGAAGACTTGTTCATATATACAGAGTTATACCGATGAAAGCCGAAACACGCCGAATGCCTGTGGTGTCATGGTACGAAATGTCACAGGGCGAAAAAGATGCATCCATGTGGAGTGTGGGAGGTTGAGGAAGATATATGGGTATCATAATGATGAATCATGCACAGTGGAACCTCGCTGAACCGGACACCCTGTTAGGTCGCCAGGGTGTCAGTTTTAGAGATGTTCCATTGTAATTCATGCGCATCATGAGCACTTCAATGCATGTCTGTGTGCTTTGCAACTATGAACCTCCATCATCATCAGAGACAATTAACAGGGAAATCCATCAAAACTAGGGACCATTGCTCCAGATAAGGAATTAGTAATTGAGTATTGTCACTATCATTTCTGAAACAATTGGGTATTTCAAAATTTGAATTGGGTAAAATAAAATCAAACTACTGTTTACACATCAACTGACAGCAATTATTGAATAGTCTGCTTCGAAATGAAAACATGTCTTGGCAAGATGTGTTTTCATGGAAAATAAGAAAAATATGCTATATTTGTGGTCTGTTTTTTGCAGCATGATAAATGTACCACAAAATTGTAATTGCTTTTTGATACTCGCTACATCTGATTTCAATTGGGTTTTTGGCAATTTTAATTGGGTATTTAAGCAAATACGCAGCTTATCTGGAGCTCTGCTAGAGACAATTATAAATGTTCTTGGTGTCCGGTTTAGAGAGGTTCTACTGGAAATCGCCCCGTGCAGGCACCGGGGCGGGATCAACTGATCCTGAGAATAGTGCTGCAGTAGCCATTGCTTGTCGTAAAAGGCGACTAAACTGGCTTAACGATTGGGTTCATACTTTCCGGAACCCACTATACCGGATTTGGCCCTCATGTGCATTTTTGGCTTTCTTGTATGTGAGAGTTGAGTCGGGCTATGCCCCATATATAAAAGTAAGATTAGCGCTAATCCTATTACTTTTAGGGGATGGGATAAATGATGCTGGTGTGGCGAGGGCCTGGCACCAGATCAGGTTGTTCTAATTTCAGGACTGAATATATATTTTGATTGTAAATATTGAGTTCTGAAGTTGGGATTTACCCCCCTTGGACAGGTGGATACGGGACTCGACCCCGTTGACCCGTCTGCGTGTAGACTCCCTGAGGCTTGTACCTCTATGTCAGAAAAGCGGACGTTAAACCCTATTCACTCACTCACTCTACTGGAAATCATATCTTAAAGGTACATGTACATGCTCATTCAGTAGGCACAAAATGTTCTTTATAGGAATTAAATAAGAGTATAATTGTGTCACTATTCCACCAGTTCGAAAAATTACGAGTGCCCGCTATACACCATTACCCCACGTAATGATTGGCATTATTATACATTTCATATCAAACGTAAATTTCTACACTGATATCAGGGGCGATAACCGTGTTTCCTTAAAATGTTAACAGACTTTACTATTTATTCTCTGTATTTATTTTTTGATGTGCAATGATCATATATTTTTTTTTATGATCATACTTTATAATCTGTCGAAAATATTATTTTTTCAAGTGACGCATTTAATTAATATAAATAATTAAAAAACTTTCATGCCTCATTTGCATATGAAAATAGCCTGATACCACCACGAGTCGCTATCAGTAAAATAAATATTACTAAATGATTATATCTGTATAGCGCGCATTTGTAATTTTTAGAACTGGTGGAATAGTGACACAATTATACATTTATTTAATTCCTATAAAGAAAATTTTGCGCCTACTGAGTGGGCATGTATCTTTAATGCCGATTTTTGCTAGGATTCACGCCAGTCAAATAAATATGACTATCCACTGCGATGTTGCTTCGCGACCCAGTAGGCGAAGAGTATTGGGATTGAGATCGGAAAAAAATAAGCCAAAGCTGAATTTTTTCAGAAAATGACCAAACTATCATTAGTATTACATATCAAAACTCCCCATGAATCCCACTGGGCTAAATCCAGGAATCAAGATGGCGTCCAAAATGCCTGCCAAAATGACAACAATCATAACTAGTGCAAACTCCACTAAACCAATCAGGAAAACAATGTGTCGAAGCATACTGAATATGACTAACGAATCATAATAATCCAAATTGTGAAATGTAATACAATCAAAATGGTGTCCAAGATGGCCACCAACATTTCTTAACTCTAAACTGAGCAAACATGTGGAACATTGCGGTTATTAGGCGACATTCCAACTATACAATAAATTTAATATATAATGATATTCAAGATGGCCACCAAATTGCGAGAAATGTCGCAAAATGATGTAAGTTTGTATATATAATATATAACATTTACCGTAATTACTATATTTGAATGTGTTATATGGGCCAGTTGGAGACATTTGAAATATGCAATACATTTAATGTATGCTTTATTTATTATATTATGCAAAATGATATTCAAGATGGCCACCAAATTGTGATAAATATCGCAAAATAACTTACATCTATATACGGCAAATCAGCACACGGAAATAAAAAACAACAACAATTTATTGTTATTTATGCTTGAAACATGTCTAAAATTGGCAGACTTAGTTCACTGCAGCATTATCAAGCAGAGTTATGTTTTGTAACTGCATAACTAATTAGAATAGCCAGCAAAAGTGTCAAAATTGTCAGTACATTTTAAACAAATCACCAGTGGCATTATCATCACGAAGCACCACATTGAACTTATCGATCATAAGTACCTTTGATCTATATCGGTAGTTTAACCCAAAAATGATGGTACTAGAAAACGAATGATTGTAAACAATTCATTTTTAAATCGACGTGTTTATGGAAGATCGGCAACATAATAGTAAACTTTTCATACGTGAGGTGATAGCAGAACATGTATTATATTATCAGTTGGTAGTTCCATTCGGATAAAGATGATTGATCGATAAAGTTTTTTTTTATCCATTTATTTTACAATACTGCACTCATAATGACTATAGTTACCAAATCAACACTAATTTAACATACATATATAAGCAAGATTCACATTCTAATGTGACATTCCACGTATTGATATCTGCAGGAACTGGTATAAAGTATGCATACCACCACCATATTATTCACATGCATAATATTCATTTAACCATATAAAATTATCGATATGTGTATCCCTTGTCATAAATGAATATTGAATCGATTTGATTCATACTGCTTATTTTTGCAATATACTATGCCGTATTACATGTATCGGATGAGAATTGTTTCAACTCATTCTGGTATACATACATATGATGTATTACTTTTCGGTACACCGACGAGAAAAGAAAATAAGTGTAATTATTATGTAACATTAAACTTGTGTTTTGGACCGATAGCATGCTAGATAGATATATTAATTATTTGTGTCAAATGGGCTGTCAACAGCTATGGTCTTTTTAGGCACCAACTTGGGTCAATCCTGTATTTCATCTGTAAAGAGGAATCACAAACTCAGAACTGAATACTTGCATCAAGAAACTATATATTCAGCCCTCAATTTGGAATATATGGATCGTTCCAGGTGCTCAATGCACAAGAGTTACTTAGTCCCAGCCCCTAAACGTAGTCGGAGTACACTAATCTTACTACACCTACAATTGCGATAACAGGCTTCAACACTCACGTACATGTACAAGAATGCCGAATTATAACTGAGGGCCAAATCAGGGATATCACGATGACCCGCACCACTATCATACCCGTCTCATGCTCCCAGCCAACCGCCGACAGGTTGTCAGTTAGTATCAACATGTTCCCGCAGACAGGAGACTCTTTAAACGTAGGATTTAAACATCAAACTTCAAGGCAATGAGACCTGGACAGTGTGTCACATACTTCCATATAAATGAACGTTCAGTCTTGTATGATTCTAAAAAGTGTGTACATGTACTTATATAATGTATGCATTGCCCTGCAATCCTTATGCATTATATATAAATTACACCATTGAAAACAATATATATCCCTGTTAACCACATGAGAAGGTCATGCTACTACCTAACCTTTGATTAGTAACATCGGTTATGCATTATAATTTACCAAATATATAAATATTAAAATATAAGATCTAAAAATATCATAATATAAGCTGATACATTGAAGGTAGGCAGGCATACATGCATACACATATAGGCTGGCAGGCAAAACAACAGATTTTGTCCTTACACATAATTATTTATTTCGCATGAAATGTATATGTTATGTCTACAATGTACTCGTATATAAATGTAATTACGGTAAAAGGAAGATACAAATGTACTTCTGAAACATTATACACCGTTTGTTACTGATAAATATCTTCTACAAATTAGCAGGGTTTTGTCAGTCATATTGGAGACCACATTGAATTAGATGGATCTTACATACTGTATTGCAATATGCTGTATTTCATCAAGTTTAGTTAATGTGAATGAGTTCCAGAAGAAAGACAGAAGTTAAAGTAATTGTTTGTCTAACACATCGTAGAAAGCTAGACATAGTGATCATGATGACATACATACATTCGCCCGTGGGAGAGTCTGTCCAAAATGTACATGTACATGTACCGTAATTACCCTAAATATTCAGACACCAAAACCAATTGTTATAAGTGTCATAAACATTTATCAAGTTGATTATGTTGTCCAATGAGGCCTCCGAAGCATTCTGTGAAAATGGCAAATAGTGCAGACCCTGATCAGACTGCTCCTTCAGGAGCAGGCTGGTCTGGGTCTACACTGTTTGCTCACATATTGGTGTCCGAATATTTAGGGTAATTACGGTACATCACTTATATCTGTTTATTTTTTTTCTGTTATGCATATTGGACGTTTTCAAGTTCTGGCGGCCATCTTGGACACCATATTATTTCAAATATAAACTTATTGAAGCTTTAATAATAGTAAATTTAACTCCAAGACAAGTAAAAGTCAATTCATATATGTTATGAAGAAAATGTAACGTTTATGTATTTTGTTGGCAATCTTGGCGGCCATCTTCGATATTTGAAAGGTTAAGCGACTCATACTCATTGGAAATGTTAATATATGCATTGGTCAGTAATGTGCTGCCACCCTATGTTTAAATATGTCCATTATGGTCACCTTAAAGGTACATACCCACTCAGTAGCCACTAACTGTTCTTTTTAGGAATTAAATAAGTGTATAATTGTGTCACTATTCCACCAGTTCTAAAGATTACAAGTTGCCGCTATACAGGTATAATCATTCAGTAATATTTATTTTACTGATAGTGATGCGCGGTGGTATCATGCTATTTTCGTATGCAAATGAGTTGTGGTATTTTTTAATTATTTATACTAAGGCCTATCAAAAAAAATTGTTTGTTCAGGGGAACAGGCTCAAAATCCGGTAGGGTAGGTAGGGATTTTTCTTATTTTTTTTTTTTTTTTTTAAATGAAGCTGTAAATCGTTAAATACAACATGTACCTTGTTTACTTTATATGCCATTAGTTGTAGTATGAATATTAAGTAAGCTCACAATTCATTGTATATTCTGGTTGATATTTTTCATCAAAAGAACACACAGAATGCACATGAAACTGTACATCCTGTATGGAATATAATATATTATGTCAAAAATTATCAATTATAGTGTTTAATTCAAACCCAAAAGCCATCTGTAAATGCACATGAACTAGTGTTGAGAATAAATAAGACTTGACCCAAAACTTAATCCATGGTTTAATGCCGAAGACGCTGATGCACATATATGTGTTTGTTTGTTTGTTGGTGTTTAACGGCCGTTCAACAGCTAAGGTCTTTTAAGGCCGGGTCAATGGGTTTAGTACTAAATCCCATATATTGCCTGTACAAATGGGGGGGAAAATCCCAAAATCATAACTGAATATTTACAATACGAAAACTATATATTCAGCCCTGAAATCAGAATAATCTTGATTTGATGCCTGATTTCTACATGTGAGCACTGCTCGCAATTATACAATGGTATCATGTCTGCAAACACTGATGAACTAGCTATAGGGAAAATGTAAAATGTTCGTCTTTCTGGAGAATGTTGGCATACTTCTATGTTTATACGTAACAAGATGCGAGTCCCACTAGACGAAACCCCAGCCATAGTGCCAATTGGCAATTTCTCTTGTTGTTGTTGATTGTAGGCTTACGGTGCTGTCCGGTGATTTTGCGCAGCTAAGGAAACAATAACGTAACCGATCTATAAATATCGCATATTCAGACCTACAACTTTATATGCATAATAACTCGCCATTTCGCCGTATTTCTATGAAATATCATGCAATAAAACAAAGTGCATCAATGTAAACGGCCGCCATTTGTGAACTCAAGTTGGGTATTCCCCGAAAATCTGGATGTCCGGTGTACTTGTGCAGTGCGATTTTAGTGACGTCAGTTAATTATATTTGTCTATGGTGGCCAATACACGCCAACATGACTGTCATTTCTATGTTCAGGGACGGGGGTCAATAAGTCAGCATGTGATAAATTACAGTCAGGGAACAAATTAATGACAGTATAATTCATCCAGCGTAGATTAATACCCAGATTAATGCAAGTACTCAAAATACTACTACAAAAAAAATATTCAAACAAGTTTGTGCTTTCATACATTGAAAATTGTGTAGTACATGTAGTTTCCCCAATGACGTCATTTGTATGTTTTAATATACTCGATCCGGGGCCAACTATTTCATTCACAAAACAGAAGTAAACATGGTTTTGACAGACGATGTCTTCTGCCAAATTTTTGAGAATAAAACGTATGCATGTATTCGGTTACGAAGAGTAAAACTGACACAAAAAACTTGTACTCACCAAATATACTGGCAAAATATCGTCAGAAGTTGTATAGTTTATGAAAAGGTTGACTTCTAATATACCGACACCAGGTCGCGAGAGGTTGAAAATGTGAATTAAAGAGGTGCGCGAAATCACCGGACGCACAAAATCACCGGACACAATTGGATATTCGGATAACCTCTGCAGTTACCACAATGCTTGTCCCGGCTCTTCGTTTTCGCCGCACTTAGAGTCGTAAGACGGTCGCGAGTGTAAAAAAATGGGTTGTTTAATATATCGGGTATTAAAATAAAATGTAATTTACCAACAAAGTTGCATGATATTTTGCGAGACAAAAGTCACAAGGAGAGGGATAAAATTTAACAAAATTTGTTAATAAAATAGCAGGTAGAGTCGGGTGCCCTAAACAAACAATTTTTTTTGATAGGCCTAATTAAATGAGTCGCCTGAAAAAAATACTACTTTCGACAGATTATAAAGTATAATAATTGCACATGAGAAAATAAATACAGAGTATAAATAGTACTGTCCGTTAAGCACCATATTCCATTCCATTCCATTCCGTTAACATTTTAAGGAAACACGGTTATGGCCCCTGATATCAGTGTGGAAAGTTACGTCTGATATAAAATGTATAATAATGCCAATCGATACGTGGTGTAATGGTGAATGAATGTTTATTTTGCCAACAAAGTCTCAGATGATGGCTCTGATATAAATAACATTTTGTGCCTACAGAGTATACCTTTAAATATGAAATTTATGGCAGCCATCTTGGACGCCATCTTGAATTCTTGATTAAGCTCCAGTGGGATTCATGGGGAGTTTGATATGTTTCTCCTAATGATATTCCGGACCTTTACTGAAAAATTCAGCTTTGGCTTATTATTTTTTCTGATCTTTGTCGATTGTATGTCTAATACTATTCGACTACAGTAAACGGGCTGAAACCGTGGAATACATTGCTCTAGGATTCACAGCTGGGGCCAAGTGATCTGGTTTCATAATGGTGCTTAATTGGCGCCTGATTATGATATAGTATTTTCGGTGCTGAAGTACAATGGTCTTGATATAAAGCAACCCCATGTCTGTATGAATCTTTATCTTTTTTTAGCTCTATTTTTTAATGATCTGATATTTTTACTACGTTAGCTCCCTGGGATCTACACAGTTTAGCAGTCATAGAGATGGAATGTCAACTATTTCTACATTTAAAACTACCATTATGAGTGTCCACTTTCTAATGTTTCATTACTGAATTTTGCTGAATTAGCACATGTAAACTAAAGAATAAAGCACACAGTCTGAATTATTTAATTAATATTTACATTATAGTCAATGTTTTGTCCTACTGTCCAATTTAAACAATAGTTAACTGAACTTTCGCCAGAGGTATCGCACCAGTTTAGTGGAAGGATACATGTACCTCGTGGCCATTATGGTGACTTGTGAGGCCATATAAAGTTAATTTATTGAATATCATCCAAACTTTGGGGGTAAATAGGGCGGTGTGTGTGTCTTATTTTTTTTATTAAAAGTTGTTGTAAATAGTGTTAACAAACGATAATTAATTATTTATCTTGAATATATTCAAATAAAAATAATGTGGCATTACTGTATATAGGGGCGGGTGGGAATTATATACAGTACAGTAATTTTATATTGCCTGATGATCTCTGAACAGAGCCGCCGTACACAGTGGTTGAAGTAACAAACCAAGGTATATACATACATTAAATATACCGAAAAGCATCAATAAGTGAGAGAAAAAAATAAGCTAACAATTATTTACTCCATCTTATAACACATTAATGTGTATAGGATGGAGAAAATATTTTTTTACCTTATTTTTGTTCACCTATTGATGCTTTTTTTGTATATTTAATGTATTTATAGACCATGGTCCATCACTTCAACCTGTGGCCGGACACACACCACATCTGACACACCGATGCTGTGTATTGAGGGATCAACTGCTGATTAGATTCAGCCGCTGATTTTTCGACTCATATTCTCTCCCAGCCACAGAGAGTAGGATAGTAATGTTAGTTTATTGTCGTTGGTGCGATGGTGTGGGTGTTTGTAATATTTGTTGTTTTCATACACGGTGAAACGTTTGAATAGTAAATTGAACCTGTTGATGTAGCTGGGTGTCAGAAATCACCATTGTGGGTGTCTTCATAAATGTTTAGTATTAATATGTCTTATTTATTTAAAAATATAATGGATTGATGGTGAACATCAATTTTAATTGTTAGATTATGTATAAGTTAGATCGGAAGATTTTCGGGTGTGCGAAGCCATGTACACTTCCATGTGTTTTCAAATTGATTCACGTAGTACAACAACAATGGCTCATCCTTGAGCTCGCGTGCACTGTCTGACATGTGACATACATATTTCCGTGTTGGTGGGTGGTTGGTCGGGATCACGTGACGGGTAATTCAACGATCGGGATTCATCCTTATTGGAATTCCGACTGGAGGCCTGGTTTGGCCCTCACATATGTCTTTGGCATTTTGTATGTAACAGTTGAATCTGGTTATACCCCTTATATGAGTATTACGATATTTCGTAATACTATTTTAGGGGAAGGGGCCAAGTGACTTGGACCAGGCACCAGGTCAGGTTATTCTAATTTCAGGACTGAATATATTTTTTCTCAATGTAAATATTCCGTTCTGATTTTGGGATTCCCCCCAAATAGCCTTATACATGTAGTTCTAAACTAATTCCAATAACTTTTTGTTATAGAAGTCTTCAACTGACCGGAATGATACTCAAATAGTGTACAGTATATTTTCACCATTTTTTTGTCTGTGAGTCACAATTTCTTTAAAAATGGCTGGGAGAGTAACATTAATTGCCTGGACGAATCTAGACACATATCGCTATGGCCAAATCACTCCCGTTAATCTGACATTTTTGTTTCTGTTATTTTGCTAATAGCACAATAACAGAATAAAACAATATCAGAATAATAAAAAAATAAAAATAAACAATGATATAGAGACATGGCATGTTAGTATAATTTAAATCATTGGTTGAGTAGCAAAAATGAATGTTTTCAGCCCAGCTCATACAATCAATCCATGTGGAGAGTCGCTGACAATTTTGGCAGATTTCAGTCACTTGGAAGGAATGGAGCCTAGTAGCCTTTTTTATTATATATTTATTTAATATATTATCACAATTTTTGGATGCCATCATGGTACCATTGAGCAACAACTTCATCACATTTGTGAGCCTACATTGTAATTTGCAATGACGTATTTTATGTTCAACTCTTTTACAAGGTAATGTACGTGTAATAATAATAAATTCACTTCTTTCTCTGCCTTGTCACCATTATTCTGCTAAAACACAACTTATTGAGCTTAATTTATACTACATGTATTACATATTTTTCCAACCTTCTACTTGTATGTGTCTTAACAATCCACTTTGTTATTTATTCTCTAGGTTGGTTATCTTTGCTGTGATTTTCGGCACTGCGCAGTTTGACACATCAGACACGTGCTCGGCTAAACTCCGAATACACGTGATGGGGCTGATCATCATTCTGTCTGCGTGTATACTACTCGAGGGCTGTATAGCCTGGGTGAGTCTCCGGGGCAGTATCCTGGAGCCGTCCCCTCGCAGCGGCATGCAGTATATCCTCTACTCCAGGCTGGGTAAGCTCTGTCTCAGTATTAGACCTATGAATTATAAACCTTTCCGGGCATGTTATCCATTCTCATGTTCAAAATGAGGAAGAGTGATTGGTCTAGTCGGAGCTATGCCATGCTCAGTCTGGCCCAATCAAGATGCATGAATTTGGAGATCATGCTCAACTATGAACATATTAAAATGTTCTGAGCTCTGAGGATGTAAACCACTCTCGTACTCGAAATCAAGAAAAGCGGCATTATTTCTGCTCTAAAATTTTCTGAGCATGTACCAGAGCTCCGAGTTAAGGTGCGTAATTTGGAAATAAATTTCTTATTTCTCCATCAAAAATGGCAAGTTGGGAGTGCTTTAGAATCGTCTCAATGAGACGATTCTAAAGGACTCCCAACTTGCCATTTTTGATGAAAAAATAACAAAATTTCACCCGAAGTTGGTCAAATTACGCACCTTAACTGGAGCTCTGATGTACTCAATTCTCGTGTTTAAAATCAGAAAGTTTCATTGGTCGAGGCTGAGATGTGCTCATGTGCAGTCTCGACCACTAAAACTGCCCGATGAATTTCGAAAGCATGCACAGAAAATGTACAGTAGGGTCAGCGTGTAAGTGCACACAGGAACGAACACGACCGGTTGGTTCCAACCTGTCGTGTTCGTTTGTGTGTGCACTTACATGCTGACCCCTCTGTATGCGCACAGTATGCTGTGAGCATGTACTAATTTTTCATGCTCGTAATAAAGAATATTGATTAGTCGAGACTGAGCTGTGCTTAGTATTAGCCATTCAAACTTTGATTTCAAGTTCAAATTTGAATGACAAAGCAGAAAGTTCTTATTATCATGGGCATGTCCTCAGTTGTTATGCTCAGAATCAAGAAGCTTGATTGGTTGAGGCCGAGCCTGATTCTGAGCGCAAATGTCGATATCAATCTCGCTAAAAAACTACAAAGTTTTGGTGTCTAATGACTACAGAGCCAATGCATACCAAAAAAGCAATTAAAATGTGCGGTACGCAATATATTTTTATTCTGTAACGTACAGCTCAAATTATTTTCAGTCTGTAGCGTACTGCTAGGTTTGTTCGTGTACAAAGCTACAGAAAGCTACCGAATATCTGTTGGTCGGCCATTGAC
Source organism: Conchocele bisecta (assembly GCA_029237695.1). Taxonomy (NCBI): domain Eukaryota; kingdom Metazoa; phylum Mollusca; class Bivalvia; order Lucinida; family Thyasiridae; genus Conchocele; species Conchocele bisecta. The sequence goes on from CM055265.1 coordinate 178,199,525, forward strand.
CGTTGTTTGCACAATCTGGTCATGACTAGTTGCAGACAATGTATCGATCACTGTATTTTGCCGATAACGGCTGGAAACCAGTTGTGGGGTGTATTCGGCTGTAGCTCCAGGATTTAACGCGAACAATCCCGGCTATCAGCAGAACGAGAAGAGTTCCGATTTGGATCCAACTCGATATGAAACTCTAGTAACCCACCACACAGCTGTGGTTTTGTGGACTGTTCAAGATTATGTGCCCAGATCTGGAATTACCACCCTTGTAAACATGATGATGTCGAAAATTAAATTCTGCTTTAGTTCTGAATTTGTTATATTCGACGTCATTTACAGAAAATACTACTGATTTTCGAAATCAATATCGTTAATTAAAATGCGAGGCGATGAAAAGACTGTAGCATTATTACCATTTCGACCAACTCACACGTTGAATAAAGTGGTGGTCGAATTATTTAAAATAGGGCGAGTTGATTGGCGCCCGAATTGATCACTTAATATAATTGCAATAACGATAGACACTATACATGTAAATAACACAATCGGATCGTATCAGATTTATTCGTAGAAAATTGGTGACATGAAAACACGTGTGAAAGAAATTATGATTTGTTTCCAAAGCGGTTTTTGTAATGACTATGGAAATACCCAATTGAAAAAAAATAATGATGGGGTAACATTTGTAAAACACCCAATTGAAAATTGAGAATACCCAATTTATTTCAAAAGTATGGAGTAACAGTATCCAATGACAAATTCCTTATCTGGAGCCCTGATATAATCAGAGCCTATAAATTATGCCAGTCACCTTTTGTTTCAATTTAACATGTTCTAGTATGCCTCTGGATAACAATTTTCATCTATCCTCTATTGTACACATGATGATCTCCACTGACTGCAAAAACAAGTTTCCTTTTCTCACTTGGATATTCCAATGTATTAAAGAGCGCCTATTGTCTGTTTCATGAAACCTTCCCAAATTTTACGGCTATATAAACAATGAAAAAACTTCTTCTTTTTTTGGATAATATTAAATTCCATGAAAATTTAAGAGTGGGCCTTCTTTTTATTTCGGGAAATTTTGTCAAATATTGATTTTATTACGAAAAATTGATTTGTCTATTAGTAGGTGTGTTAATTGACTTTTTGCTTCACTTTCTGATGCAAACATGCCCTTTGGTACATGTATGGAAGTTCCCTAGGACAATAGAAAACTTTTTATCCAAAGACACACGCTCTATCTCATTTTCAACTCCTGGTATCCATGGAAATCCAAGATGGCCGCCGTGAATATAGGTCAAATTTTAAAATTGACCTAACTTGGTACCGGATCATGCTAGAAACATGATTTTGATGTCTATTCCCATGTACTGGCATGCACAGAAATCAATAAAATAATTTTCAACAATATCCGTTCATGAAAACATGACCGAAATTCAAAATGGCTGCCATTTTTCGATAAAAAAACGTCTAAATTGAAAGCATTGACACAGTTAGTCAGTCCTAATTAGGAGATGGTAAGTCCTAATTATGAGATAGGAAGCCCTAATTAGGAATTCATTACCTTTCGCCATAAACTGATACGTGATGCTACCTTTTCCAGTTTACTTTGGTATCATATACACACCAATGTTAAATGTCATGCTCAGGATCACAGCTATATAGAAAAAACATTGTAAAATGCAGTACCTTTGCAAGTACAATGTAATTTTATAATGATGTTTGGTAATAATTATGTAGTCGTATTGCAGGGTTATAATTAAGGGACCGCTTCATTGCAGTTCATGGAATATAGGCGGTTTGTTAGTAACATGCAAAGGGTAAATTTAACAATTTGTTTCATCCTTAACGTAATTCTGATATCCCTGGTTTAGCCCCCAGGTGCATGTTTTGCTTCCTTGTTTCTTGAGAGTTGAATCCGGTTATACCCATTATAAAAGTAGTAAGATTTAATACTAATGGTATTACCTTTAGGTAGTGGGGCTAAATGACTGGTGTGGTGAGAACCTGGCACCAGGTCAGGTTATTCCAATTTCTGGGCTGAATATAAATATATGTTTGTTCGTACATATTTAGTTCTGATTTGGGATTTTCCCCACAATCACAACAGGTGAAATTTGGGATTCTACCATATTAGCCCGACCTAAAATGGCCTTATATTAGCTGCTGACAGGCCATTAAACACCATTAAATAAATTAAAAATCATGACATTAGACAATGCCAGATTCATTTCATTATTAATTCCTGTCCAATTTAGAAATCCTGATCAGACGCAGATGATACAGCCTAAACATCATTCAGTGTTTGCTGAATGCAAAATGAATCACTGATCAAATTGTGAACAGTATCATTACGCAAACATTGTATTAGCGAGCCTACCTCACCAAACCCACGGTTACCTATGTAAACAGCGGGTTTGGTGAGGTTGCCGCGCAATAGGTAATGCGGTCAAATAGGTCACGATGCAGTGACTATTTTCAATCAATAACTTATGTTGTAAGCGATTGTAATGTGTATTTTCAATAATATATTATTAAAATGTATCATATCGGTACCCCACCCCTTTAAGTAATATTTGTATATTTTAAATGTAATGATGTTGTCATGAAGCGCATGAATGTAAGTATTAATTAATCCAGTTTATATTGAGGCAAATCACACAGCCTAAAACATAGTGCAGGAGTATAAACCATAGTATCGTATATTTATTCATAAGTATATCACTATTAAACATTAATTACAATATGTATGCATATTATTAAAACAGTAGATGCTACCGCTGTTTCTGCTGATGTGATATTTATAACAAAATATTTTTTTATTCGTCCGCGTATGGGATTTCTGTCACACAAAGCGCCATTTTCAGTTCATATTTTGACCTGTGCATATGAACCGGACTAAGTTAAACAAGGCTCGATTCCGTCCAATTCAGATTTCTCTGCAGAATGTTCAGACTAACTACAAATTAAGTAATGTTGCAAATAAGTGTTAACGCTGGAACATGGTTATCACTAAAAGTAAGAAACCACAGTCGTATTATTGAAAAATAAGATTTACCTGAGACCTCATGGAGGCCGCCATTAATCCAGTGTAAAACAATAGACCTTGTGATCCCATTTCCTGAGTAGCCCCCGCTTAGTGAAACGATGTGCTAATCATGATATTATGTTCCCCAATAATTGGAAACGGTTTGAATTTCTCGGTAAAAACTACGAAAGTCATAAAAAAATAACGATGTATATTTAACATTGATACGCTTAAACGGTATTACTCTCTCATCGATCGTCAGTTGTCGTCGATAGCGATTTAACGTACTGATCTGGTCTTAATTTATTGTCAACTTTCAACGCCATTTACAGAATATATGGTTAATTTTGGAAATAAATAACGCAAATTACGATGACGTCTGCTCTGAAATATCTGTCAACATGCGGACGTAATTTAAGGAAATCGATTATATTTTAAGGCTACATCTGTGACTAATTACGAATTTATGTATGGTCTTTGGCTACACCCGACACATTACACAGATCTAGTTGTAAATACACGTCGCTTTGTGTGGGGAAAAAATCGATAATGCGTAGTTGTGTGTGACGAGGTGTTGATCTGATGACACCACACAGCTGTGACCCTTAGGCAATGTTTTGATGTGTGCCGCAACACCTCACTGTCGGAGACAACATGACAATTAACGATATACTCTCGATTATACACAGATCTATTAGACGGCTGGTTATTTAAAATAAAAAAAGAGTAGTTCAGTACACCTTCGCCGATATTGTTTTTAGAAAATCAGTAATATTTTCCGTAAATGGTGTTGAAAAGTTGACAAAAATTCTATTACCGTATTTAGTTGTGCCGATATTATTTTAAAAAATCAGTAATTTTTTTCCGTAAATGGTGTTGAAAATTGACAAAATATATAGCCGCATTTCTCCGATATTCGTTTAGAAAATCACCAATATTTTCTGTAAATGGTGTTGACACAAAATGCAGCGTTCACGCGGAATTCAAATAAAATACAAAATAATAATTTAATAAATAGACGCCGATGGCTACTGTGTTTGCGGCCAG